>JAABKK020005269.1:34445-61623 GCA_011634745.2 Catotricha subobsoleta
CGAGGACCCACGGCTTAATTTAAAAACATATCCAAACGACCAGAATATTAAAGAAAGTAAGTTATTTTATTTTATTTGTTGTAAATATATAAATTGTGTATATAGGCGTTGGAGTTCGGTGTTGTTTTAATTAATACCAAAAATAAAAACATATTTTAAAATGTGTGATTTTATCAATTCCTTGTGAACTTTTTCTTCCTCTTATTTTTTTTCTTTAGAAGTATTTTTTTTCTGGTGGAAGAGCATGTCAATTAAAATTAACAAAATTTGTTTTTAATGTTTTTTTTTTTTTTATTTCAATTTATACATTTTATTTATTTTCCAGTGAGTTTTAGTTTTCATTCATATTTCTTTAGTTGATTTTCTATGTAAATAATTTTACCAACTTATAGACACTTTTCGAGAAACTGCTATTTTTAATTGTAAATAATAAAAAAACTTAACTAATAATTATTTTCTTTTCAACAATAACACCAATATAAGGATATATTAGGGAGGGTAAGTTATCTATCTAATTGTATATAAAATGCATCCTTTTGTTTCTTTGCCAAATCTAACACTTGCATGTGGAATGTTAGCCCTAAGTTGCATCAACATTTTTGTAATATATACATTTTCATTATTAATTAATAGAGAGGATGGTAAGTAATACATATTATACAATTAAGATTCATTATATTGATCACTCGAATATCTTAAATGAATACAATTGTAATTGTATTAAAGCACCAGATGATGAAGGACAAAACATTGATTAATTTAATTTTCAAGAATTTTTTTTTGATTCAACGCATGATAATTGTAGAATGCACATTATTTATTAAATTCATGAATCGCATGAACTTATTTTTTTTTTTAATTGTTGTTATCCCATCTAATATAAATTGAATTATCGTATGAAAATAGGTCATGAAGTTGTATTCCAATGTCGTGATGAGGGTCCAATTCGAGCTCGCGTTAAGTGGAGTCGGCCTGGTGGTAGACCACTTCCTCCAGGATCTCGTGATGTCAATGGACGTTTAGAAATTCCAAACATTCGAGTAAACATTTATTTAATTGTGTTTAAAAGGAATAAGGAATAAAATAATGATAACTAATATTACATTTTTGTTGTGATTTTTAGCTGGATAATTCTGGTGAATATATTTGCGAAGCTGTTGGCTATCCATCTTCAACGCCTGGATCTCATACAACTGTTTACTTAACAGTTGAAAAATGTAAGTTAAAGAACCGAAGTCTTTTTTTGTCCATATTTCGAATTAATGTAAAATTCAAAGAAAATTTAATCAATTAAGAATAATTCCTCTATATTATTAAAAATACAAACTAACATGCAGTATGGAGTAAATATAAATTCATCAAACCAAATAAGAAATTAAAATATGGAATTGTTCCACATATTAACTTTGAATTCTTTGGTCCAGGTACTGTTTCGGTTAATCTTAAATGATTTTGATTTTATTAAATTAATAAAAAAACATATATTAAATGTATTAAATACAATTTCATGCCTTACCTTTTATTAAAAAAATGGTAAACAAAAATCATAAAATCTACCCATAATTTATAATTTCTAAAAAACTATTTTCAATTTTCTATTTTTAGATGACGTTATTGACCATCGACCACCATCAGCTTGTTCCTTACATGAAGCAACTTGTATGAGCGGAGAATGTATTCCAAAACAAAAAATATGTGATGGAATCTATGATTGTAAAGGTAAACGAAATTATTTTAATTTGCACTAAAGAGAATGATTTCATGAATATTTTCATCAAATAAATTTTATTATTTTTATTTTTATTCAATTTAATTGTAGATGGCTCTGATGAATCAAGTTGTAGTAACAAAAATGGTGGATGCGAACCAAACGAATTTAAATGTAATAATAAGAAATGTGTATTAAAAACATGGCGTTGTGGTAAGATTATTTAATTAAATATTACAATTTTAATAAGTTCTCACTAAAATTTTAAACATTTTTTAATTATATTTTATTTAGATGGAGAAAATGATTGTGGTATGTTTAAATTTTTCATTTCGTTAATATATTTTTAGCTTTATCTGTAATTTCGAATTACTTCCGAGTATTTGCAAATTGGTTGTAATATGTCTAGTTTTGTTTTCTTAATTGTTAATTATGCAAAAGTTAAATCAAATATTTACATATATTTAAATAATAATTTAATTTAATTTGCAAATGTTATTTTATCAGATGATTCATCCGATGAAGAAAACTGTGCTACGGCTGCTCCAGGATCTGTATGCCGACATAATGAATATCAATGTAGCAGTGGACAATGCATTCCAAAATCATTTGAATGTGATACACATAGCGATTGCTTAGGTGATTTTTTTTATATATTTAAACTAATTTTATGCTGTATTCAGTTATTTACTGAAACCATCACTTTATGTTTGGTGACAAAATTTAAATAAATCTAATCGAGATTATGTGTAATGTATGTTTAGATGGATCTGATGAAATTGGATGTACAGCGCCAAGTGTTGCTCAACCTCCGCCACCTTTTATACATCTTTTACCAGGGGACACATTCAATATTAGTTGTCGAGCCGTTGGTGTGCCAGTTCCATTGATCGTATGGCGTTTGAATTGGGGTCATATTCCTGATAAGTGTGTTACTACAAGTGTAAATGGATATGGTGTTTTAACATGTGATCGAGTAGAAGTTAGAGATTCTGGTGCATATTCGTGTGAAATTATTAATTCAATGGGCACTCATTTTGTTACTCCGGACACAATTTTAAGTGTTGATGCTGATACTACTGTATGTAAAAGTGGTTATTTCAATGATAAGGCTAATCGTCCAGAGGAATGTATCAATTGTTTTTGTTTCGGCGTATCAACTCAATGTTCGAGTGCCAATTTGTTTACTTACGCTCTACCACCGCCAGTAACATCATTGACAGTTGAAGGAGTAACTGGTCCTTGGAATGGATCACCCAATATTAATGTTAAAGATTTCGAAAAACATGACTTGATTGCTACACGTCACGGAGTTCAATTACGTTTATCAAACCTTCCATTAAGTGGAGAATTACCATATTATTCACTTCCATCTGATTATCAAGGTAATCAATTGAAGTCGTATGGTGGTTTCTTACGATACGATATTGAATATAGTGGATATGGACAACCAAATGAAGCGCCTGATGTTATATTGATTGTAAGTGTTGTTAAACTGCACTCAGCTCAACTCAATTCAAGTAATTAAGTTTCATAATATGATTTCTTTTTTATCGAATTAGGGAAATGGTTATAAATTAGTGTATCGAAGCAATAGTCGCCTTGAAGAAGGTTATCGCAATTCCGTTTCAGTAGCCTTTGCTCCAGGTCACTGGTATTCCGTAGATGGGCGTTTAGCATCCCGAGAAGAGATAATGATGACTTTAGCCAACGTTGAAAATATTTTAATTAAATTGCAATATATCGATCAAGTACAACGGGAAGTTGAGCTTTTAAACATTGTTATGGATTCCGCAGCAACTAGAGACTTAGGACTTGGTTCAGCATCGCTCGTTGAAGAATGCAGATGTCCAGTTGGATACTCCGGTTTGTCTTGTGAAAGTTGTGCGCATGGTTATGTTCGTCAGCAAACTGGTGCTTGGTTGGGTCGTTGTGTTCGCGAAGAAGAACCTTGCAGACCTGGCACTTATGGTGATCCAAATCGGGGTGTTGCTTGCAAGGTAATTTTAAAATTTAAAAAAAAAATTATAATAATATAACAAAACTAATTTTATAATATATTCAGCCCTGTCATTGCCCGTTAACCAATCTTGGAAATAACTTTGCTCGAACATGCTCATTGGGCCCAGATGGAGAAATCGTTTGTAATTGTGAACGTGGCTACACAGGCCGGCGTTGTGAAGAATGTGAACGTGGTTTCACTGGAAATCCTTTATTACCAGGTAGTTTATGCATACGAGAACAACCTAGTCATTGTGATCCACGTGGCACACAACGCACACTTCCAGATGGTCGCTGTGAATGCAAATCACATGTAACCGGCTCTCGATGTGATCAATGTTCCGTTTCATCTTTCCATTTAAATGCAAATTCAGAAACTGGTTGCATTGATTGCTTCTGTTCTGGAGTAACCAAAACTTGTACCAGTAGTTCATTATTCCGAGATGTGGAACGCGCAACCTTCTCACCAAACAACAATGAATTTTCTGTGATAACAGATTATGAAAATCCCGAGGAAGTAGCACTTGGACTTCGAATTGAAAACAATGAAGTATCATTCCAAGGCAATGCAGGTGATACCAATGTTTATTACTGGAAATTACCATCTCGATTTGCTGGAAATAAAATTACTGCTTATGGTGGTTACCTCAATTATACACTTCGTTATGTTCCATTACCAGGTGGCTTTATGTCACGTAATAATGCTCCTGATGTTGTCATAAGAAGTGAAAATGATATAACTATTTTACATTACCGCCGTGATGAGGTATCACCAAGTGGATCCCAGTCGTACGTTGTTCCTATATTTGAAGGAAACTGGCAACGTATTGATGGAAACCAAGTCAATCGTGAACACCTTCTTATGGCATTGGCTGATGTTTCCGATGTTTTCATTAAAGCAACATATACTACGACAACTGAAGCTGCAGCGCTATCTCAAGTCAGTCTAGATAAAGCAACAAGTCAACAAGCATCATTTGTACGTGCATTGGAAGTAGAACAATGTTCGTGTCCACCTGGTCATCAAGGTTTATCTTGTGAAGATTGTTCTCCAGGTTTTACTCGAAGTGGTGAAGGACTTTATTTAGGTTTATGTGAGCCTTGTGATTGTAATGGACATTCAGATGAGTGTGATCCTGAAACTGGACTTTGTAATGTATGCCTTTTGTGTATTTCAATAAACTAAAAATATGTATTTAAATTAAATATAATATTTCTTATAGAATTGTCGTGACAATACTGAAGGTGACCGATGCGATTTATGCAAACCTGGTTTTGACGGTGATGCAACGCGGGGTTCTCCCAGTGATTGTATAGATAATGGAATAGATGGTGGTGAGCAAGTGCGTTGTGATGAATGCAACCGTAGTGGCCATGTGTCGTGTGAAAATAATATTTGTCGGTGCAAGGTAATTTTAATTAATAAACTATATCAAAATTGTCCATAAATATCGCCGAAATTTTTCATATTTAATTTATTTTTCGATAGCCGAATGTAGTCGGACATACTTGTGACGAATGCCGTAAAGGAACATTTAATCTAAATGAATTAAATCGTGATGGTTGTAGTGAATGTTTCTGTTCGGGTACTACTCAATCATGTACATCATCACGATTATTCCGTGAACAGATACCTATGATTATTTTCGAAGATAAATTCGAAATAACTCATCGTAATGGTTCCAAAATAGATTTTGCCTGGCCACTAGAACAAGATACGAATATTGAGAACAATCGAATAACTGTTGCTGCTAGTTATGGTGATATATTTTACTGGAGTCTCCCATCACGCTTCTTAGGCAATCAATTGAAATCATATGGTGGAGATTTGACGTTTACTGTGACAAATGATGGTCATGGCGAATATTTTCCTGATCAAGATGTAATTATAACTGGAAATGGATTAACACTGTTTTGGACAAGAAAAAATATTGACCAAGAGGTAATAAAGTTAACTTAATTTATTTTATGCATTATTTAACTTTCGGTGCAGTTTAACAGACAAGGCGATAGTGCTGCTAAGCTTATTGAAAGTGAATGGCAAAGTATTGACAGATCTGGGCCACGAGTTGCATCTCGGTCTGATTTGCTCACAGTTTTAAGCAATTTACAAAGCATTATAATTCGCGGAACACTCATAACAAATCCTTTGCAAATATCGATTAGCGATGTATCACTGGACACAGCTGTTCAACAACAGACTGGACAAGGTTCAGTTGCAGATATTGAAATATGTCGTTGTCCAGAGGGTTATACTGGTACTAGTTGCGAGGTAACTATATAGTTGAATTAATTTTCGATGCTTTAAAAATATCGAATATTTAATTTATAACAAAAATAAATAAATGTTCATGAAATAAATATAGACATGTGCTCACTTCCATTATCGTGATACATATGATCGTTCCGCTGGTTTATTGGGTACTTGTAAACGATGTCCATGTGAAAATGCTGATTCATGTTCTTTAGCGCAAAACCGACGTGTACAGTGTGATTGTAGACCTGGCTTCTATGGAGAATACTGTACAGAGACATCTCCTGGTAAGTTCCGTTAAAAAGATAATAATCAATAATAAACTTTCGCAGCTAAAGTATTTTGCATGAAATTTTTCAATATTCATTTATATTACTTTAACGATCTAAATATAATATGATTACATGCTCTAATTTTTTAGAGGCAATCAATTATAATCGGTAAGAATTTTTGAAAAATAAAAACAAAATCAGAAATATAAAATTAAAATTAAAATGAAGTATGGTTAGATTAAATGTTTAAAATGTTTTATTTTTTAAATACACTTCATCTACTTGTTTACTTATTTAGCAGTGACACAATACTTTCCATATCAACTTAAATATTTAAAAACTTACGTAATTAACTAATGTCATATAAATTCATTTGCATAGACGGCCCAATAGTGAAACCAAATTGCTCAGGCTATTCCGTGAATTTCCTGAATAATAACACGATAAATCATGATCCGTTTTATTTCATTTACAACACACATCACCGGTTCATTGGCATATTAAGGAAAATTCAAAGTAAAAGACATGAAACAGGTGGAATTATCATTTTTTGGGGACGCTATTTGTGCATCAATATGTATTCCTACTACTTTGTCCACGTTCGTATATATAGTTAGAGTTCCTTATATATTTTCGCAGCATTTGCTGTAAATTGTTTAAACAAAGTGCTAAACCCCCACTACACACTCAGGGGGGACTTTAACTAATTGTGTTTTGTTTGTCTGTCTATCTATTTGTCTCTAAATATTCCTACATTGTGTTCGACAAATTATATATTGAAATTTTGGGAGCTTTTGCCTTTATTATATTTGTCTTTTTATTTTAAGAGTAAATATTTATTATTTTTGTTAATAAAAGAAAAAGAAACATTTATATGACAGTGCATTTTATTTTAATGATTAGAACGCACAGTATTTATATATATTCTATACTATATATTTAGTTGTAAATTATTAAGTTTTCTATTCACAATTATTACTTTTATATTTGTCTTATAATGTACAAAATCTACTATCATTCTCAAAAACAAGTTCTTAAAACCTTTCTACAAACGTGTCAATCTGTCTTGCTCTAAAACTAATATGAATTTTACACCTTCTATGATGAATATTTTCTAATCGGGGAATATTATCATGACTAACCAATGAATATAAGTGTTGTTTTTCTAAATAAATTTCATTTTTAATTATTCAAAAAAGAAAATAAATTCTATTTGATCAAAGGAAGTACTTACATATTCTGTTGTAAACAAATGTAAAACGTTTTATTTTTATCATCAACATATAGGTCCAACCACGAATCGACCAGATACACCACCAACTATATCTGTTGTTGTATCATCACCAGTTCTTCAAATTGTGGATGTTGGTCACACAGTTCGATTGTCTTGTTCTGGTTTTCACATTATTAAACAAGTACTCTATTATATATATATTTTAATCTCCGATCATCTTTAATATTAATTTTATAACTTAATATAGATTCCAATTACTGTTCATTGGCACAAACAAGATAGTTTCTTACCTGAAAGAGCCTATGAAGATCAAGGAACACTTACAATTACCAATGTTCAATATGAGGATAGTGGTGTATATGTATGCCAAGCACAAAGTGGTGAAGAAGTTGCTGAACGACATATTACTATTACTGTTGGAGGTAAGAGTATTTTGCAATAATAACAGTATTATAATAAGTCAATAAAAATAGTAAATAATTCCCTGTTTTTGTTTTCAATATTATTTTATAAGCATTTTCATTGGATTTTATAAACAGAGTTGGAAAAGGTTAATTAAAATTTACTAAAACAATTTAATTAAAAAATATACCAACAAACAATTTAATTAAAGAATGGCAGATATTTTCTGTTTATTTAAAATGAATCAGAAATCTTATCAATGTTTTAATTATTTTAGGTACTCCTCCTAATCAAAAGCCTAGAATTGAATTGAATCCACCTCACATTGATGGCACTGAATACTCTCCAGCAGAAGCATCCTGTAGCAGCGTAGCTTCAGATACGCCAGTAGAATATGAATGGATACGATTAAATGGAGAATTATCTCGAGATACATGGGTCTCACAAGGACTATTAAGATTCAATTCCCTTCGAAAATCTGATGAAGGTGCTTATCGTTGCCGTGCAAGTAATCGATATGGTGATGACACAAAAGTACTTCATGTGTACGTACGCGGTGAGGTTCCAAATCAATTACCAAAGATCACATTTTCTCCACCATACGTTGTGACAGAAGAACATTTGCCAGTAAATATTGAATGCAAAGCATCATCTGACAGTGATGTATCTTACGAATGGGAAAGAGTAAATGGACGGTTTTCAGAAAATGCTTGGCCAAGAGATGGTTGGCTATACTTTACTTCTATTGAGAAATCCGATGAGGGTGAATATCGTTGTACCGCAATTAATCAATATGGTGATGATTCCCAAATTATTCGTATAACTGTACGTAATGGACAACCTAGCACAACACCTTATCCAGAACCATCTCAAGAAATCCAAATAAGCCCGCCAAACTTTATTGGGAGACCTGGTGATGATGTAGTACTTACTTGTCACAATGTCATTAATGTATACGCTACTTTAACTTGGACGAAATCCGGCTATCCTCGATTACCGTCACATATTTATGTTGACAATGGAGTGCTTACTATTCCACGCGCAGCAGTTGATGATTCTGGACGTTACGAATGTACATCATCATATCAACAAGGAAGACCTGTTACCGAAACAGTTGAAGTTATCATTTCTCATATCGAGCGACCTAGTCCAAGACCTCCTACTCCGGGACCTTCTACTCCGGGACCACACGGTGATCTACATATTAAACCATTCGACGAATTAATTAATGTAATTCAAGGAGATGTGTATACCTTGTTATGTGAAGTCACTGGTCCTCCTCATACAGTAGTCACGTGGAACAAAGTTCATGAGCCACTGGGTTCAAACGCACAACAAACCAGAAATGCTTTAAAGATTACGAATGCTCAAATTAGTAATCGAGGTATTTATACATGCGTTGCTGAAGCAGATGGAAGAACTGTTGAGGAAAGCACTATTATTGAAGTTGAACGTAAGTATATTGACAAATATATTTTCTATTATATTTAGAGTAATGCATTGTAAAAATATTTTTATTAGTATACAAACCGGGAGTTGGTAATACATATATTTATATATTTAAAAAAAAAAAAAAATTATATTAAAATCATAATGAACAATATTCAATTATTAATTTCCATTAATTGCGAATTTTAGCTCGTGAAGCCCCATCTGTTGAGATTCATCCACGTGAACCACAAACCGTTCGTGTAGGTGAATCGGCTATGTTAAGTTGTCGAGCAATAGCTGGAATTCCATCACCTACAGTAGCTTGGAGACGACTGGATGGAGCTCCATTTACACAACGCGTTAAAGAAGAATATGCTGGCACATTATTAATTAGTGACATAACCTTACGCGAAGCCGGTGAATATGAATGCCATGCAACTAATATTGCCGGCGAAGCTGTTCAAACCGTTCAGTTACATGTACAACAAAGTCCTGTTATAAAGATAACACCAGAGGAATCTGAAATAACTATTACTGAGGGCGACGAATTAAAACTTGAGTGTATTGCTGAAGGTTTACCATCACCAAATGTGCAGTGGAGACAACCACAAGATACGGCGGAGAAACCACAATCCGTTTATCGAAGTGAAACATTTGGAGCACCACTACAACCTCATGCAATTGTTCATAAATTTAATGTTAGAAGGTCTGACGAAGGTACATATGTTTGTCAAGCTAGTAATGAAGCTGGAAGAGAGGAGAAATATATTACAGTTTTAGTGCAACCAAAACGTGGTGATGTTGGTAAGTTTGAACTTTGAATAACCTACTTAGAGAAAACTCAATATTTGCTTCCATAAGTAATTTTCATGTATATATTATGTTCTTGCTACATTATTTTTAAAGTAAAACATAGGAAAGGTAATGTTTTTTTTAAATTTTAATCCTGTTTAATTTAATCTCAAATAATTTTATAACTTTAAATTTATTCTTGAATTGGAGACATTTATACATTTCTTTTACAGGAATTTTCGATAATGACAATGATAATAACAATAATAATAATAATAATAATAACCAATGGCCATACCATACAACATCACGGCCCTATCCAACAAATCCACCACCATATGATAATAGACCTGGACAGTATAAAGTAGCTGTCGGTGATCGTACAAAAATTTCATGTCACATTGAAAATTATAATACACCCACATCATGGAGACGGCAAGATGGTAGACCTTTGCCACGCAGTTCATATTTGTCTGGTGATGATCTTATCATTGAATACACAGAAGAAGATGCAGCTGGTGTTTATGAATGCATAGTTCAGGAGCAAAATGGACCTACTCCAGTTGTTACAACTGAACTTGTAGTAATTGGTAATTTAAATTTGAATTTACTTATACTTTATTTATTTTAATATTTTATATTATTTTTATATCCTCTATAAAAAAAAATTTATCATCAAAAGAATTACCAAAAATAACATTCTATCCACCGATGCCAATGACTGTTCGTCCAGGCGAACATGTTGTTATTTACTGTAATGCAACAGGTGAACAACCAATTTATATTAATTGGCATAATGAAGACAACCGACCATTACCAGCGTAAATATTTTGCTTTAAATTGTTTCTTTTTTTTGGCATAGTTAAATATTTGTTTCGTTTCTTGCTGTACATATAGTTCGGTTAAGGTTGTTAGCAATTATCTTGAATTTTCGTATATTACACCCAATGATGCTGGAAGATATTACTGTTCCGCCACTAATTACCATGGTAACGTAACAAAGGTAGCCGAAGTAATTGTCAATCATAATGAAGTTATTGATCATAGTCCAAAACCATCACATGGTCGAGTTCAAGAAGTTGTTGAAGGGCAAACTGTTTCATTAGAGTGTCATGAAAACTCCTCACCCAGCAGAAATGTAAGTACCGATCTAGTACTATTAGTTTAATTTCAGAAAAAAAAGGTGAAAAACTTATTTAAAAAAATCAAAAAAAAAAAACTATCTAATATTTAGTTAAATTGGAGGCGAGAATATGGTGTAATTCCATCAACAGCAACATACGATAATAATCGTTTGATTTTAAATCGAATTCGTGTTGAAGATGCAGGACGGTATATTTGTCAAAAAACCGCACCAAATAATGTTGTCACAGATGAATATTTGGACGTTATTGTAAAGCGTGAGTATCGAAGACGACGTCAACATCGCGATTATCCCATCAGGTGGCGGACCATTTACTAAAAAAAAAAAAACGAAACAAATTTTAAAATAAATTTGTTTTTTTTTTTAAAACAAAACTATATATTTTTAACATAATAATTGTTACTAACATACGGGAAATTAACTAATTCGAATTTTTATTTTTTGTCTAAATTTAAAAATTGTCTGTTTCTGGCCAAACATTTATTTTACTTAATAATTATACCAAAAAGAAACCACTGCCATTTTCGATCATCTCTGTTTAAAAAAAAATAACTCATTCGAATTTATTAAACTCTACGCAAAAAACAAAATTACAATATTTTTTTTTTTGTAAATACATTTTTATATTTTAATTATTTTTTAATTTAATACTTACCGCTTTTTTATTAATTTACTTAAATACACATGTTAATATTAAATGAACATAAAAACAAACACATATACGGTTTTATATACAATGAAAATACTCATAATGCATGCATAAATTCACTGTAAATTACTTAAAATTAAATTCATATATATATTTTTTTTAGATTAATTAAATTTGTTAACACACGCAATAAATCATTTATTTTAGAATTGAATTATTAAAATTTTTGTATTTTTTTGTAATTCTATAATTTAACAATCGCAGCTATTTTTTTTAAAATTTTATTCTTGTAAAATATTTTAGACGCTTAATGAAGTTAAATTTGTTAAAAAGTAGACTATTTGACAATTTTAATTTTTCAAACATTAAATTCCAAATTAAAACCAAATGGCGAATTTAAAATGAAACAAAAACAAAAACTTCATTTTATCGTCAATAAAAAAAAAAAGTAGAGGTGATCTTTAAGAATTTTTTTTTATTAAAAACTTAATTGTTTACGTACTCAAAAGCACTTTGATTTCTAAATTTATCAGTCAGTTTAACGAAGAAAAAAAAAATCTATTTGACGATTACTTTCTTTTGTTTTATGCAATAAAAGATTTACTCTCGCTTCTGCTCACACAAGACTTATTTACATCGCAAATAAACTTATAACAATTTTTTTTTTATATACATTTTCTCATTAATATTTTCCTAACGTTTCCTAATATTTAATAATATTTGTAAATAACATTAATTTTATGTAAATATACAAGCAAATTACCATATCATCCAAAATTTAACAATTATTAAAAACAAAATTATTTTAAATTTCGATTTTATTTTGAACGTGATCAAATTATTCCAGTAATCTATTAAATATTTATCGCTGATTATTTTCAATAAAAAGTTTAGTAGTTCACAATGCTCTATATTTGGGTTCGTCGCTTAATAGTCTTTTGTATAAAAAAAAATTAATTAAATTGAAATAAAAAAATGTTTATCAAATTAGTTTAGTTCATATTGATTGATTATCAAAAACCGATCAATTTGAATAGCAAAAACTCAATAAAAATGTTCAGCAAAAAAACAAAAAAAAAATCGTGGTGTAAGGCTCGAAAAATTTAAAAACAATTTTGAACAATAAATTCTTCATAGATTTTCTATTTATTTAATATGCTTTTCTTATTACTAATTTATTACGAAATACAATGAATCTCTTATAAACTCTATCAATCAATAACTTTTCGAAACAATTAGTTAAATTTGTAGGGAAAGAGCTAGCTAGTTAAGTATATTAAAAGCATTAAATTTTTTTTTTTTTTTTTAAATTTCTCTTCTGTTAGTGATTCAGAAATCTTCAGCTAAAAAGCAATTTACGTAGACAATCTATATGATGTCTACCCAACAAAATTCAATTTCAGTATAAATAAATATCATCCATTTAGAATTTAACTAGAAATAATGTTTCCATCATATTTTTTTTGTATATTCACCAGTACATTTAAAATTATGCCAGCACACAACATTTTATTTATTTGGCATATTTAAGAAATTATAGCTACGTAAATGTATATATCCATATATTAAGTGTTCTTGTATTATCAGTTAATTGGTTGGTGACAGATTTAAAAAAAAAAAAAATATTTAGTTCAAGCAATATTAAATGTTGACATATTGATATGAGGAGATTAAATTATATTTCTTTTCGTATTCTATTTTCATATATTGAGGTTTCAGCAATATTGAGATTTGTTGCATGGTTTTTAACTATTTATGTACTACATCAGGTGTGTTTTTGACTTACTTATAATAATAATATTAATAATATTAATAATATTTTATTGTTTTATATTATCTTGCTGGTTTTTTTAATTAATTCATTTTTTTTTTGTGTTAGTATTATAAATGTTAGACGTATATTTAGTTCAAAGTTCAAACCACGAAATTATTTGGCGTATTTTTATTTTTATTATGATTAAATAATTTTTAGTTTTTTTTATAGATGAGATGAATTGCTTCTTATTATTTTACAAACTTTATTTTTAATTATATTTATAATTATATTTTTTCTTTTATTTTTTGTTTCTGATTTTCACACCTCGAATGTTGCATACAATCAATACACACACACGCATATCGTCGTAAAATATATGACCATTTCTTTTATATGACAAATGAATTATCGCATTTGCATAAATAAAAAAAAAATCTATTTAACAATAAAATCAATAAACCACACACACACACACAATTATTAAAATAATAAGGCTATATTGTGGTTGATCAATGCTCACCAAATCAATTCAAGTGTAAATCATCTGGTTCATGTATTCATGAGTCGCTGGTCTGCGACTCAATTTATGATTGTCCTGATCATTCTGATGAAATGGAATGCAGCAGAGGTAGAATTCGAAGCAAAAAGGATGGCCCAGCTAAACCAGCCAAAATTATCGGTTTGTTATAAATAAAAAATCACATTCGCACACACACACACAGCACACAGAAAAAAAAAATTAATACATATAATGTAAAACTTGCATTTTACATTGTGCATTATATTGAAAAGCTTTATTATGCTTCTGTTGTTGATGGTATTGTTGTTGTGCATTATATACAAATTCAGGCTCAGCTTTTTCCATTTTATATTTATTAAGTTTATAGTTAAAATGGGTCTGCAAATACTTAAGGGTATATTTCCAAATTTACATTTTTGGTTTCATAAAAAAAAATCTTCAAAATTTAATTACATTTGGTTGATAAAAAAAAAAAACAGGGAAACTTAAGCTTCTTTAAAAAGATTTCTAAGATTATTTATTTGCAAGACAATTAAATGCCATTTATATTTGAAGTATTGTTTGGCACTGTTATTTATTTAAAAGTACACATTATTTTTAGTAATTTTTTATTTATTCATTTTTCTATAAACGATATCCGTTTTCCGATTGATATTTATAAAAGAAAAACAAAAATATGAAATTTTTGACACAATTCAATTGACAAAATTTTTGAAATGAAATTTAGAAATTACTTTAAAAATCAATTGAAAAACGTATTTCAATAAACAAAGTATAGTCTATTTGTGTAACGTATTGTGCAAAATTCGCTTTGGCTTTTATCCATTTCATCTTGAACAAATTATTTTAAAATATTTATATTTAAAAATATTTTCGCATACTTTGAAAAGTATCTTAATAGACTTATTTTCTTTATTATTATAGTATTTTTTTTTAGTTTGTTTATTTTTGTTTTTATCTGTGAACCTATCAATATTTTTAGCTTATTTTTTTTGATTACTATTGCGTCAAAGTTAGAACAATTTTAGGAATTCAATTAATATAAAAAAAGGTCATAAGAATTTAACCAATTCAAAAACTAATTGAAATTAAAAAGTCTGCTTGCAGAAGTCTCTGTAAAATAAAGAGTAAAATTTCAATACCAACCAATTTCGCAAATTGTACAACAGATTTTCAAAAAACATTTTTTTTCAATATTTTTTTTTCGGAGAATTAAGCCTGAAGAAGGATACGAATTGTTTATATTTCTTATATGACAAACCTACATAATAATATTTCTTAATATCGTTGTAATCAACCCGTCAAGGTATAAGTAATAAATTTTTATATTCAAAATTTATTTCATGGTGAAGAGGGTATGTACAGAAATAAAATATTGAGATTATTTTGCATTTTGTTCAATAGCAATTTGCAGTAGAGTTATGTAATATATATTTTGCATACATCAATTTAAGCATGAGCATGAATAAAATATAAAAATAATAACTCCTGTAGTAGTACAAGTATACATACTTATTTAAAAATTTATTTCGTTTGTATAAAAAAAAAAAAAGAAACACTATTTAAACAATTTAATTTATTTGAAATTAAAAAACAACTTTATTTATAATTTATCTAACCAAATGATATTTCTTTTTGTATCGAAAATAATTTATTTTAGTTGTTAGTTTAGTGCAGAGTTTCTTCGTAGGTTAATTTTAGGCACGAAATCGAGTTCTTCAATTTTTCCGTATTCCATCTTTTTCTCATTTTATACTTACAAAAAACCAAAATAAAAAAAAAATAAAAGTATTGTTACTCGAAGAGAAAAAATACGGTGTTGGGTTAATTCTGTTTTGTATTTTTCTAATTTTTTCAATGTATTTTCTAAATGTATGGGCATTTGTGTATCTACTTTAATTTAATCATCATCAATTTTTTTTTTTTTGTTAAAAATTTGGCAATAATATTTCTTTTTTTCTACAATCCGCTCACACGAAAACCTTTTAGCTGCTGAAAGATTACCGTATTTGAAATTAGAACCATCACGATCATACTTACGACCAGGCGATTCTATTATTGTTGATTGTACATCATCGTCTAGAAATAGTATTCCAGTTACATGGCAGCGTAAAGGAGTAAAAAGTTTGCCTTATAATTTCAAGGTTAGTTTTTAATTGTGCAAATAATAATGTTTATAGTGAATAATAATACTTTTTTATGTTTAAATTTATAATAGCAACAAGGCAACAAATTAATAATATCAAATGTACAAGGACAAGATGCTGGAAGATATATTTGTATATGTCGTACAGATGATGGACATGAATATGAATCGGAATATGAATTAAATATTGATGAAGAGCCTGCTCACAATGAAATTCGACCACCAAAGGTTGAACACGCTGAAGTTGGTTCAACGATAGTACTTCGCTGTAATTCAGATAGATATCCAGCAAAATTCCATTGGTCTAGACAGCATGGACAATTTGCTCCTGGACAAGATATTTCAAGTGTAAGTTAATTTACATTTGGATCTAAGCAAAAAAAAAAAAACAATTGTAATTTATTTTTCAGAGCGAAATTCAACTTGTGAATGTACAAGCTAAGGATGCTGGAACATATATATGTACAGCTAGTCATGGTCATCATAATGTAGAAATTCCAACAACTCTTGTTGTCACTGGAGCACTTCCATATTTCCCTCAAGCACCAAAAAGTTATATTATTTTCCCAAAACTTGAAGATGCCTACATGAAATTTAACTTTGAAATCACATTTAATCCGGAACGCGAAAATGGTTTAATTTTATACAATGGTCAAAAACGTGGAGACGGTGATTACATTTCTTTGTCTTTAAATGATGGTTATCCTGAATTCCGTTTTGACTTTGGAAATGAACCCACTATAATTAGAGCAGAAAAACCAATTGAATTACGTAAATGGCACACAATTAAAGTAAATAGATTCCGTAAAGATGGTTTTATGTTAGTTGATGATCAGCATCCAGTTGCATTCCCACCTACCACACGATTAGGCTTAGAACTAATTGATAATTTGTATTTGGGTGGTGTAGCCAATTATACTGATATTGCTTCAACGGCTACTGCACATAAAGAAGGATTCGTTGGATGTATTAGTCGATTGATTCTTAAAGATCGTGAAATTGAATTAAATCAAGATTCATTATTTGTGGAAGGTACAACTTCATGTGAAACATGTGCTGAAGATCTTTGTGAACATGGTGGAGTATGTTTGGAAACACAATCAGAATTTGGTTTCACATGTGTTTGTCAGACAGGCTATACAGGAAGAACATGTGCCGTTGAAGGACTTTCATGTTCACCCGGTATTTGTGGAACAGGACGTTGTGAAGATACAGACCTAGGAATTGAATGTTATTGTCCGCTGAATAAAACTGGAGATAGATGCCAATATATAGAACATTTAGATGAAAGTAATCTATCGTTTAAAGATGGCAGTTTTGCTTCATACAAAACACCAAAATCATCAAAGTTAAATATTAAATTCCACGTTCGAGCAGAAAATGATTTAGATGGAGTAATTTTATATGTCGCTGAATCTGAGCATGCCAACGGTGATTTTGCAGCCGTTATTGTTAAAGATAAACATTTCGAATTCCGATTTAATACAGGAGCGAGTAAGTATCTTATCGGTTTTAATTTATTAATGATAGAAAATCAATTGTATTTTTTTTTTAGGAGTACGACCAGTAATTATTCGATCAGAAAAACCCGTTGTACCAAATAAATGGACAGAAATATCAGTTGGTCGTCGTCATGGTGAAGGTTTCTTACAAGTAGATGATACACCACAGGTAACCGCTAAAACAGGTGGACCAGCGCGTAGCATGTATTTGAAAACAAATCTTTATGTGGGTGGTTATGATAAGCGAATTCTACTTAACAAAGGTGTTGAAGTCAATCGTGGTTTTGATGGTTGTGTATCAGCTGTAAGTTGCAAATTGGTTTGTGTACGTTTACAGCAGAATTAAATTAATTAATTATAAATATTTCAGCTTGAAGTCTCCTCTCAAAAAATAGATATGGTTAAAAATATTTTAGATGGCGCAAATATTCAAAATTGTGGTGATTCAAATAATGAAATAATCGTAAGTACTATTTCACCGTGAAAACAACATAAATTGAGAAAAACAACCTGCCAATGACTTCATAAGTGCACGCACTATTAATAATAATAAATATTTTAGCCTCATGTTCCAGTCGTATGTCGACCAGGATATTATGGACCAAACTGTGAAAAAATCAAAGATATTTGTCTAGCACAAGATCCTTGCGAAAATGACGGTGTCTGTCAACCATCAGGAAATTCATTTGTTTGTAATTGTCCACTTCATTTTACTGGAGATATTTGCCAACACAGTACGTTTTCTATTTCATTTTCAAATCAATTGTCGAAAAATCAATTAAAACACAATTTTTTCTTTCAAAGGCGCTCCACTAGATTTAGCTAGTCACTATAAAGGAAATGGTTATATTGAATTGAATCGTTCTGCAATTGTTAAATCATCAAATGAAAAAGATATCTTAATTGCTGTTCTATTTTCAACAACACATCCGAATGGGCTCTTACTTTGGTACGGACAAAATAAGAGCGAACCGTATCATGGTCAAGATTTTATCGCTTTAGGTATTGTTGATGGTTTCATGGAATTCTCATTCCGTTTGAATAGCGAGGAAGCATTAATTAAGAATATTCAAACACCGGCAAATGATGGTGAACGGCATGTTGCAATTATCAAAAGAACTGGAAATCAAGCAAGCTTAGAATTTGATGGATCAACATCATATGGAGAAAGTCGACCCACCGAAAAAACAGAAAGTTACCTGCCAGGGCATTTGTTTGTTGGTCAGTAGATTACAATTACACAATAAAAATAATAATTCTAAGTTCTAACATATATATTTTATTTAATTTTTTTTGCTTTTAATAAAATAGGTGGAGCACCAGATTTAAATAATTTTACTGGTAATCGATTTAGTCAAGGTTTCCAAGGATGCATTCATATTATTGAAGGTACTGACGGTGGAGCCATTCACATTGATCAAAACGCTATTAGTGGACTCAATGTCGACTCATGTCCTAAGTAAGTATATCCTTTCATTTTCTCATCTCATTAAAAAAAAAAATATATATTTATTACTAACAAACTAAAATATTTCTTTATTCATTTATGCTGCATTGATAAAAAATAAAATAAAAAACTAATATAAAAATATTGAATAATATATAATTAGTCCATTTTGGATACCATCGTCACTAGTTTATACTGATCTTGATACAGATTTCGGTCATCGATTTGATCCAAATCTCTTTGATGAATTAGAAGAACCACCACCAGTTCATATTTTATATCCAAGACCGACATTTAATGAAAATTCTTCTCCAAATAGTTTTAATAATTCACATTGTTTTATAATCATAATTTCGTTGTTCTCTAATTTAACATTTATTAACACTTGGTTTTACATTCAACGGTAGAGTTTTTGAGTAGATAATTAGGTAGATATAAAATATATGAATGTTAAATGAATTACTAAATTTTAATCAAAATCAGGAGAAACAATTTAGATAGTCCAAACTATGTAACAAAATCATTAATTATATAGTTGATTTCTAAATGCATATATTCATTATAATGATCAAATCGTATATGCTCGAGAAAAGTCATATCAGGATTCGTATTTGTAAGTGGAGTCTAATAGCTCAATTATAATTATGTGATATTTTCTTAAAAGTAAATTAAAATATAATAAATAACTAATAATAATGAAAGTAAATCAATTTTCTTCTAAAAGCAATATATCAAGATTTTGATGTTACGTGTCTATATCGCTACTATAATAAATTATCAACTAATTAGAAAAATTGTATATAAAAATGTTAACATTGTAAATAATAGTATTAAACATTTAGGAATCAAGCTCAAATAATAATAATTTATAAATGAAAAAGAAAATGATTTGACGGAATTTTAGTTGCCAAAGAAAATTAGAATTCTGTATAATAAATAGTGCAAGATTGAGATTCGAAATTCCGCAAGGTATTATTTTAAGTATAATTTAGATAATTTATTAATTAAATAAAAATAATCGAAAAGTAAATGAATAACTTTCAGACTTACATAGCCAATTTTTTTTTTTTAATAATCTATAGAAAAATAACTCTCCAGTTTTTCTAGCAAGATCTTAGTTAGTTTGAAAATAATTGGCATTCTAGCTCTCGAAGAACACTGTGGGGTGTAATGCTAATGTAAAATCATGAGTTTAAAATTAAAGTGAAGTTGAATCAGAGAAAATATTGAAAGCGGCTCTCCGGTTGGTTCATTAGCATAGTAATCTTTAATTAGCTTTAAGTGTATAAATTTTAACATAACTAACAAAATCGAATTTGAATCAAAAATAATTTGAAGCTAATCGAACTTTCTTCATTTGATAAAATTAAATTCAGACATTTTTTAATGGTGTGTTTGTGTGTACATTTTTCCACATATTTCAGGGAAACAGAAGAAGACGATTTTGGACCTGAACCACCAGTAGTTTAAACAGTGAAAATAAAATACGAAAAACACCAACGCCCAAACCAATGAAATATTTTTTAATTTTTATAAATATAATTTTTAATATTACTATAGCTTTATGCCGATAGCGCTCAACAATATGTGCAAAAAGAAAATTAATAAGAAATGAAAAACAAAAAACGAAAATTATATGCATGTAATTAATTTGTTTTTCATTGTGAAAACAGAAAGCATCACTCTTTTTTCATAGATATAAATAAGAATATATGAAAAAGAGAGATTTTTGCTTTACTTCATTTCTAATTTGTATGTACCTACGTTTTTTTATCTTTATTTTCTTTTTGTATGTTACTAAAAATTAAAAAAAAAAAAAAATAAAAAGAAGCAAAATATATATAAAATGTAAAAAATACAGCTAAGTAATATTTTTATACATTTGATTAATAATTGAAATAAAAATAATAAGAATATAATTAAATATGAAAGCTAAGAGAATCGATTTAAATAAAATATTCAAAAGTGCCAAAATGTGTATCATATTCATATTTATGTAATAATTTACTTAAAAAGTTTAAAATTTAATATAGCATTTACCAACTTATCACAGCAATCTTTTGTGTGTGTTGTGTGCGCACTGCCTAATCTTATTAATCGCATTTCGTTTCACAAATGGCAAGCTATTTCTATTTTATTGAAAATTGCAAATTTAAACTTAAAAAAAAAAAACGTTTTTAAGTTTTTTCATTATTTATAAAATAATTTTTCTTCGTTTAAACAGTGCCATTATATTTAATTTGAAATTAATTATTTTTAAAATAATATAGAATTAAATGTTGAATATTTGAAATTTTTATTTTGTTTTGTTTTTAATTGGTGCTATAAAAGAAACATTAATTTTGTATCCTATTTCTTTTGAAATTATAAACAAAATATTCACAGAAAATTTTTGATTGGCTTTTAGTAAGAAATACACAGATACACGAAAAATAACAAGTGTCGATTTTATGTTGACAGCAATTATTGAAAAAAATAAATAAATAATAATAAAAACAAAAACAAATTATCATTAATGTTTAAAAATAATAATGTAAATTAATTGGTAAAGAAAAAAAAATAAAACGCTTTTCGCTTAGATTAATAAAATATTAGAAAAAAAATAAATAAATAAATAGTTATTCAATTAAGTATCAACTGTATATATAATAAACACGCATAAACAAACAGAAAAATTCTTATATGAAATTAACATAAAAGTAAATAATATTTCCGATCTTTAGATAGTTATATGATTGATTATATTTTCCATAGCTAGATCTCTGAGATCTTAAAATCTTAGGAGTATCACTAGGTTTACATTAGACCCTTAAATATGGTCACTTTAATTTGAGAATGAGAATAACTTCTCAAAAGGTGATCATATGGGAAAAATACTTATGAGCGATCCAAACCTATTTTTGACGGTGCATCTTTTCTTCATACAATGTACACCCCTAAAACCATCACCTACAAAATGTTAGCGCAAAATTGAAAAAAAAAGTACACTAAAAGTTTTAAGCGGATGGTTATACGGGTATACATTGTAAGGGGAAAATTTGCACTGTCAAATATCACATCATAAGTATTTTTTCCATATGATCGATCACCCGTTTAGAAGTTATCCTCATTTACAAATTTAAGGAACCATATTTATGGGCATAATGTTAACCTACTTGTATTGAATACATTGCGAATAACGTAAAATCTCAAGTTTTGTTATGTTTAGTGGTCTTTGAAGTCTATTTTATTTGAGTTTAAAATTACTCATGAATTTATCGTAAATACAAATAATCATTTTTATTGTCTTCGTGGTAAATGTATATTATATAACGAATAAAATTTACAAAGGGTGATGCATACGCAAATTTATTTTTAATTGAAACTTGACATAAGTGAAATATTTGCAAAAAAAAAAACACTTTTTACTCATACATTTAATATCTAATTTTATCAAAACATTATTTAAATAAAAACGAAGGAAATCATTCAAAATCATATCTATTATTATTATGTTTTTTTTTTTGTTGTAACATTTAGATTATTATATCAAATGCATTTCTATATAAGCCGCGATAAAAAGAAAATAAATTAACAAACCAATTAAATCAAGAACAAAAATTAAATAATTATTAGTTTTTAAGAAAAATAAATTAACTAAAGACAATAATTATATCTATATTATTAAAATATTGATGAAAAATAAAATGGTATATAAATGTTTAAAATGTGTTTTATTTATTTTATTTTTAATCTTGGTCACTAAAGTACTCAGTTTAGAAATTGTCGCAAAAATCTTGGTTAGTTAATGGCTTGATCGTGGAAGGTTAATCCGTTCCAGATAAATTAAATGTAGAACCTGACAAAAAGATGTTGCTATGGACGTAATACGTTAAAAAAGTAAAATAATGTTTCTCCATATCTCAACAATAATAATAACGGTGCAAGTATTTGACTGGCAATAAAACAACTGTATATTATAAACTCAAAAGCAAATTTAAATTTATTTTTACATAAAAATACAAATAATTATAAATGATACATACAATAGCATTCAAATTGTAATAACAATCATAAATATACTTAAATATTAAGTAAAAATTGGTTTGTCGTATCAAAAACCATTTGTGATAAGTAAAAATAACAATTTTGTAAATTGAAAAATGAATGGCTATATAAATACTTAATTGATGAATGCTGGCTGATTATTTGCCATATATTTATGAACTTAGACAAAATATGCGGCAAGCTGAGCCATTTTATCTTTGGGTGGTCGACCTCGATTACCGCGACCACTACTAACACCCACGCCCCCAATACCACCTCGTGTAGTTGGAACGGTTCCAATGCCTCCACGGCCACCGCGACCGCCTCTAGAACTTAATTGAACGGGTCGTGTTGAAACAGCTCGATGTTTTTCAACTAACGGTATAAAATCTTGACTGCAGAACAGACAACCAGTTTTTTCATCGCTACCATCTTTAAATTTAGTTTGATCGGATTTATATACAACTGTGACCAGTTGTGCTTGACATTCCTCACATTGTTTATCTATTTGAAAGAAAATAATGGAAATTATAGTGAATAGTTAATATTGCATTACTATCCAACAGTCTATACTTACTTTCATTGACAGTAACCTTAGTGGCTTTATTAAATATATTAATAATAACATCACAAACATTACAACAAAGTTTCCATTTTTTCGGTGCTGATGTACAATCCAATACTAATACCCCACGATCGCATTCATCGCATGTAGACACTCCTAATAATGTTAATGAATTTGCGCAGGTGGGATGTGTGCATGAGTTGCATCCAGCATTGGTTGGCATATTTTTAAACGGAATATTATTATAGCAAAACGGACATAATGGAAATGATCTGCCTTTTGTTCCACTTGAAAATGCTAATAATTCAAAGTCATCGAGGGGACATCGTAATTCCTTATACGCTCTATGTTTAAAAGTAATTTATAAATATTGATTTTATTTTTGAAAAAAAAAAATGTAAGTAGTCACATTACCTAACGGTACCATTAGTTGGTAGTGAATAAGTTTCATCACATTGTGGACAATGAAGACGAGCTGGTTTCGTTTGAATGTATTTCATATAACGTCGACATTTTCCACATCGTGAAAATGCTTTTCCTGATTCCGCTATTGGTGCAAATGATGATTCAAACAAAGTATCCATATCGGCAATATTCAAAACAAAATATTGAAATTTCATACGAAATAATTCAATGGCATGTTTAAGTACTGAATTGAAATCGGCTGATCCAGCAGCAATTAAATTTAAAAGTTTTTCAACATCAGATCTCATAGTTGGTAAAACAAGCTCAGGATCAATTTTTTGGTAACCATGAACCAACACATTTCCCAAAGTGGTTGGAATTAATCGTCGTCCTGATCCAATTGTCACATAATTTCTTTGACAAATATTATTTATGTGAACAGGTATAGATGCGTCTGTACCAATACCATGTTTTTCCATAAGTGTGATTAATTCGGACTCGGTTAGATAATCTGGTGGTCCTGTTTGACTTTCAACCAATTTGAAATCATTTATTTTAACAGATTCACCTTGTTTAAATGGTAACACAAGATCATCTTTACCAAAAGCTTGCCATGTCATTACTTTTGTGTAACCGGGGTCCACCAGGAAATTTGTTGTGCATGCAAATTTTTCTGAACCAACAGAAAATTTCGCAACTGTTGATTTATAACGTAGGTCTTGCGAAACTGTACCTAAGAAATGACGACAAATGTAATCGTATATACGCCAAGTATCATTATCGGTTTCACCACGATCTAGTAAACATAAAAAAAATTGAAATATTTTGTTTATTTTATGGTTAATTGATTTTCAAACATACTCATTAGTTTCATTGGTGTAATTGGAGGATGATCGCCACAATCTGTACCTTTTCGAGGCATATTAAAATCATGAAATATAGCCCTAGCTTCTTCACCAAATTCCGACGATGGTTGAAGAATCTTTACGACGCCACTAAAAGTAAACCAAGAATCTCAAATTGCAGTTAAAACATTTAGCAAAGTAAAGAAAAATTGTTGAACCAAATCTTAAAAGATATTTGCATTGGTTTACGTACATTAAATCGAAATTAGCTGGATAACTAGTAGTTTCTGTCCGTGGATAACTGATATATCCCTGTGTATAAAGTCTTTCAGCTAATTGCATAGCATTATGAGGACCTAATCCCAATCCAGAGCTAGCTGCTCTCATAAGTTCCACCGTGTTAAGGGCCAGTGGACGTGGTTTTACTTGTTCTTTTTCGGTAACACTGTCAACGCTAAAATAAATATGCATGTTCTCAGTTTAAATGTAAAAAAAAATCGATGTGAAATATTTCTCGAATACTTACTAAGCATCCTTATATTTTTTAACCATATTCAGAAACATATTAGCAATATCCTTATTGAAAATACGATTGCGGGACCATTCTAGAACAACATCTGGATTGCCCACAGTCAATTGAAGAAACCAAAATGCTTCTGGTTTAAATGATATAATTTCATCGTGCCGCTGTACACAAAAACCAAGTGTAGGAGTTTGACACGGTCCATATGATATCAAAGATGAATCTAAATCGCCGTAATGTCCTTGAAAGAATTTTGTTTGAAAACGTGTAAAGGCACAACCAATACGTAAATCAATTTCTTGACGTGCATCAACACTTCTAGCTTCATTTTGATTCGGACGAATTAAGTTAGCCATTGCATATTTAATATCTTTTTCGGTGATGGCAGAGAATTTTGCGCGATATGTAACAAAATCTGAATAAACATTTTTTATCACTCGCGACACAGCATCCATAACTTCAAAGCAAATATTTTCACCTTCTTTGTCACAATCAAGCCATAATATTAGATAATCACAACCTTTTGCTTCTTGAGCTAAAAACGATGGCATACGAAGCTTTGCTGTTGCTTCTTTCTTCTCGGTTGGACATGTAAATAATTCTACTGGATCTACTTTATCCCATGAATTATATTTTCCTGCAAGGTAGGTAAAAAAATTCTTAGCGTTTCAAAGAATATTTATTGGAGAAATATTATAATTAATTAAGTATTGAATTCAATATACAAAAAAAATTAGAATGTATAGTTACTAAGAATTTTCTTTAGATTAATTCTTACCAACAAAATCTAGTGACATGACATGTCCGCAAACGGACGTCATTTTAAATGTAACGCTTTCATTCTTAAATGTTCCTTTCCATTCGTGAACTGAACATGCATTATTCGATCCTAAAAAAATTATCAGATATTTGATTTATATATACATATTAATCAATATGTACAATGTAAATACAAGTACAGCCTGCCGGCAATAAAAAATGTATATATATATAAAATAATACCTTTTCTGGTTACATGGCGACCATTACTCAATATTGTAGCTAGAGAAGCAGCTAAGGAAGGTTTCTCGGCCACCAATAATGCGCTTTTCATTATTTAAACTACAAAGATGTTACCTTTTTTTATTATAAAATATATATTAATTATAAATCGGTAAGTATACTTCCTAGCCATAAAATACCCTGTCACAAACTTCAAAAAAAAAATCGCCATTATTTTATTTTTTATTAAGACCGGCCTTTGCCAGGCACTTTTCAAGCGGTTTTTTTTCAAGCGAATTGTTTTAAAAATATGTGCTTGCTTTAATTTGAATCACTTTGCCAGCTAATAAAATTAGGCCGCTTATATTTCATGTTTTTAAGATTGTGTTTGGTTGTATATTATAGTTTATTATTAAACTTTGGCAAAGATATTCAAATCATAGATCTGCATGGGTAGCCCAAAGTCCTCAAAAAAAAATAGGTATAAAAATGAACCAGTTTTTTTTTTGGTTCAAAAATGAACCTTTTTTTTTTTTTGGTTCGAAAATGAACCAATTTTTTTTTTGGTTCGAAAA
>JAABKK020005270.1:0-26655 GCA_011634745.2 Catotricha subobsoleta
GGAAAACTTTTGCACAAACTGTGAGCCCTAAACATTATCCGATTGGCCTAAAATTTTAAAGCTATTCTAATGGCATCGGTCCTTTGCCAAAAACCATATAGGGTTCGTAAAATAGAAATGTGACGTGTTTTGGCTTCTAAATAAAGTTTATTTTGTTTTTTCAAAAGGAACCGGAACGGAACGTGGAACGAACCCGGAACGAAATTTTTCAGAGCTTTAGGAACTGGAACTGGAACCGGAACGAAATAATGAAAGTTCCGACTCCCTGGATGGAATAAGAAATCGCATTGTTTTAGAATCATAAGACAATATAGACGTCTTGGTGCAATGATTTTAGATTAACTAAAGAACATTGATTTTTGACATAAAAGATACTCTAAACTTACTAAAAAGTGATCTAAAATCATTGCTCGACGACGGCTAACATCGTTTTTGTTTATTAATAAATGTATACATATTATATTTTATATGTAAACAGCTAGACGCATCAGTAAAACTAAAATTATATTTGAGACGATAGTTATACCTACACTAAAAATAGATTTAAATGATAAACACATACCGACAATAAATATTCTACTTACTCGATTATTACAATTTTCATAATAACAAAATTTTAATATTGCATAATTTACATACGATGATAAATTATTTTGTCCAGAACTCAAAAATATTTATTTTAATTATAAGTTTCCTTTTTAATTGCATCTTATTGATTAAAGTAACCAATATTTTTATTTTTCGTTTTTTTTTATTTTTTATTTATAACCAACAAAAATTCCTACGACTACATTAATGTAGTGATTACAAAGCCTCGCAATGTTAGATATGACATTTTTCAATTTTTATAAATTTGCAATTCTTGCAAATGCAATTAATTACCTTTTGCTCATATGCAAAAAGAATAAAATTAAAAAAAAAAAGAAGAAAAAAGAAAATCAAATATTTTTCGGTTTTGTGTGTACATTATTTAACGAAAAAAACATTCTATTGTTAGATTTTGCATTATAAATTATAGCCTTCACATTCAATAACACAAATAAAATTTTCTTCAAGTACATGATTATTTTATATCGCGCGCGTAATAATAACATCTAGTACTTAATTTAATATATACACAAACGCATACAAAGCTGATAAATAAATATACTATTTGTACAAGTATATATATATATATATATATATTTTTTTTATATTAGTCATTATTGTCTCTTTGGTGTAGTTATAAATTATAATTATAGAAAAATTGTTTATAATATTGTTTATGCCTCATTAGAATATAAAATTGATAAATATATATATTATACGATCAGTTGAAATGGTGAATCAGCATGATGATCACTTTTAGGAATGAATTTTTACTTTGTTTTTCTTTTCTTTTTCTTTTTTTTTCGAGTTTATGTTCTTGCGTTATTATTAGATTGGACCTGGTGTGTTAGCCCATCGGATAAACATTGTCACAAAATAATTAAAACAAAAAAACGTTTTTTTTTTGTTGATTTGAATTTGAAAAGATTTTCCGCATCAGTTTAAAATTTTAAAATGAACTTTATGCACACTTAATGTCGTTCAAATTGATAATAACTAACAAAAAATTTGAAAAAAAAAGGTTTGTTCTAGTTTAAAGCATTCAAATATTCTCCATACTTCATTTCGCATTTCCTAATTAACCATAAAAACTGTCAGGTACACTAAGTACATACTCTAATTTAATAACCTTTGACTATGTATGTATACTATGGACTGCGCTAGTATCACGAATCATTTTCTGCAAAAAGCACACAAGTGCCCTACTAGCGACTAGTGGTATTTTGGTGGTCATTTTAGTAAGTTCAATTGTAAACTGTCAAAGTTATATTAAAATTTAGTTCACAAAATGTCCGCAGTCCATAATGGGGCGCGGAAAATCGTCCAGAACTTTTACCATCATTTTTATATTGTAAAATGTACTATGAAAATGCACTATGTTAGCAGTCCATCTAGTATACATAGTCAAAGATAATAACAATAATTACATGATTAACAAATAAAATAAAAAAAAAATATTTATAAAAATAAAAAGATATTTCCCATCCATTGTTTTTATCACACGATATTACGTGACATCGTCTGTCTAAAGCAAATAAATAATAATTGTTTTCATATATATTAATCTATGGATTAAGTAAATATATTCCTTTTCTTTGATTGTTTACATTAACAGGGAATATATAAGAGGAATAGCAAGAAAAAAAATTGTATAATAAAAATGTTTTAATAAATAAATAATAAAATAAATGTCCATGAAAATAAATCCACAAATATATTTATTTCTAATCATTTTAGATAATACGACTAAATTTGAAAGCCATTCATAACAACCAGACAAAATTCACAAAAACTTATATTTCAAACCACTATATATATATATATTCATTATTCAACTGATATTTTTTGATAAAGCGACTTAGTATGCCATATACTTGTAGTATAAATACCGGTTACTGCAATTATCATTTTGAAATAAAAAATTTATCGAAATATCTATAGAACAATTATTATTCATTTCAAGCATAAAACTTGAAAGATATCGATTAAAAAAAAAAAAAAAAATATTGCCATATACTTTCATATAAATACTATAAATTCATTTTACTTATATACATTTATATTTATATATTATATTCGAATTAAATTAACAAGGCCCTTTCATCACCCTACAACGATATTAATAGCTAAATGATAATCAAGTTTATTATTTATATTATGTACAAAGCAGAATTAAAACGTAAGTCAAGGTTAATAAAATATAAATGATATTTATTTTATAATGTTTTATATATTCAATGTATAATATACATAGACAAATGACTATCAGACTATTTTCTGTGTGTAATGAGCACTTACTTTTTATATATATATATATATATACTTATATATGCAATTTAATAGAAAATATATACTTGAAAAATATTCTATTGAGATTAGTTTGGCGTAATTACATCATAATATTTTTAAAATAGTTAAAAGCAAATATGAAATCGGTATCACATCAAATCAATGCAATTTTCAGTTTTTGTGTTTGTGTTTATGGAGTGTATTTAATTTTGTTGATAGTAGTTTTTTTTTTTTTAGAATGATGGCTCCTAAGCTTACAGAATGTTGAATGAGGAAGATTTTTTGAATTTTGATTAGAATTAATTAGAGTATTATTAATGTTAAATTACGTAAAATAGTAATACATTTACCATATAGACAAAAGGTATAAATATATTAATTGAAAATGTACCGAGCGATAAATCCTACGATTAGTAATTTTATGGAAATGAATTAAATGAAAATATGGCTGTCATTTTTCATAGTTAAAAAGTAAATGTAAGAAATTGCAGACAGTTGGTGACGTTTGAAATTTGCTAGTTACCTGTGATGTATGCACTTAAAAATATCTACTTTCTTAACATAAACTTAAAATGTTGAATAAGTATATAATATTAGTTTGATTACAAATTAAAAAAAAAAAAAGAAAACATAATTCAGTAAATAAAGTATGAAAAATTTAAGAAAAACAAGCAACACAAACTGTAGCGTAAGACGTGTTTAATAGAAAAAAATACATTTTTTTTTTCTGTTTAATTTCACATGACAACATTACATCGTGCCATTCCAAAAATAAAAAAATAAAAATAATATTACAATGAAATTGCATGCAAGTAAATAAAATCAAAAATAACAATTTTTGGGGACACCTTGTTTTAAAAGCAAAACAAAACAAATATATTTGAAGGTGTGCAAAGTTGTAGATCACCAAAGTGATATTATTTAAAAATTAAGATAAGATTATTTATGAGCCAAGCCAAGTATAAGTTTGCTAAATACATATATATTTCAGTGATTTTATAACCATATGGTTGCACAGGCAATTGTAGATTTTCATAAGTTTGTAAATACAATTTTAATTTTTAAAACTAATGCATGATTAATGTTTAGCACTTTTAAATGTGATAAACATATTAAGTATATTGCACGATCAATTTAATTAAATTGATAATTATATAAGTTATTATACGCATTATATTATGCATATAATATTCTGAATAGCAAAACCCTTAGTTAAATGTTAAAATCTGCATGAGGTCGACCAAGACCCAGAAATTTATGTTGACACCCAAGGAACACAAAATGACCAAAGGTCACGAATTGGTCACCGTGACGTCATTTGGCCACGAATTGATCACTCTGTCGTCATTATGGTGCCACATTTGACCATTTGGTCATGAATTAGTCACGAATTATTTATATGTGCCCCCTGGGTATTCATATTACCAGAGGCATTTCATCGCAAATTTTGACAGAAAAAATCCGTCACAAATAAAAAAGAATAGCAAGTTTTATATATAAGACACTCCTTTTGCATTACGATGTAGCTCTATAACTCTATTAAATATTTCAAAGCCAACAATCTTATAATTTGGCGCCCAGAACTGTCGGTTTCTCGGTCAACCGACCCAGTTCTGGTGTTATATAGATTTACGATAATAATAATAAAAATTTGGAGTGAAAATACTTAAAAGTGAATGGAATTCATTTTAAAATCAATAATTAACTAGTTTAGTAAAGTAATTTTTACATATTTAAACAAATTAAAGTGCCCATAACACCATAATAAAATTTATAATTTAATAAATTTATTTAAATATTATTTTTATATTTGATTTTATTAATTTTAGACTTAATTTGAAAAATGATAAATTCATCTGAGAATTTTGATTTTATTCTATTTAATCATGATAAATGTGAAAAAGAAATATTTTCCCTTTAATCATATTTGAATCAATTAAATTATAATACAAAATATGTATATTTTTAATAGGCACACATGATCGCCTGAAAAGACAAATTACCGCCCGAAAAACTTACGGTAATTTGGTTTTTGAGGCGATCAAATAATAATATCCGTTTTTTTAAAACAGCTTAATTAAATGTTCAACGCCTATTAAAAGAAAAAAAAACATTATACTGAGAGACGATTCTTACATTCATTTCATGCAACCCTACTATTTATATAGTTTAAAAGTTTAACCGAGTTGAAGTTTATCAAAAGCTCGGGTTACCCGAGATTCGTGGATTACACGAGTTGAAGCTTACCGCCCTTAGAATCAAACAATAAAATTAACGTAAATTCAGTTATTATCATAAAAATGCGCATTGCTCAACATATATATTAGTAACAATATTTCAATTATCATTATAATAAAATGTGCATACTAAATTTAAAGCTAATAACTGATCATAAGTTCGTTGTTTTTGTGCTGATATTTGTCTGTTTCTATTATTTTTCTTTCATATTTTATCGTTTGCTAATAATAATTGTTGTTATATCCATATTTTCTACACATTTTACATTACAGACAGTATTGAACGAATATCATTTGAATTTAAATGCATTATGTTGATAATGTAAAATGTTGAGGAAAAAAATAACTAACTAACTTAACTCAAATTGAAACCACTTTCATTCAATTTTTTTTTTTTCGCTCGTCATAATCTAAACTTTATCTCATAATATTAAAAGTTTGTAATTTTAAACGGAGTTAATGTTATTAAAGCAGAGGTTTTTTTTCTTTTTTTTTTTATTTGATAGCACAATCGATTGAAAAAGAGAAAATTATTTGCATTTTTATTATATTAATATCAATTCATTTTAATTACTTTTTTTTTATGAACGAAAAATTCAAATTAATAATTTACGCGCTTAGCGTGTTTTTTCACAATTTTTTTTCTCTCTCTCTCGACAATTCAATATAAAAAATACATAAAATAATATAAAAAAAAGTAAGATTTATGCAGAAAATAAAAATATTTTTGCATACAATTTTGATTATATTATATATTTTAAAGTGTGATTAATTGAAAGTGTTTATTTGTTAATATATTTTAAATATTAATGAAAGCGTTTAGAAATTTTCACTTTTTGGTTGAAATATCGACCGTTATTCGTTATTAGCTTGGCGGTATATCTCTGCATATTTCTTAGAAAAAATGAAAACAAAATAAAAAAAATGTAAGTAAGCGCATTATGTTCATTTTGAAGTAAACGTATCTTTAATAATAACATATATATATGATATCAAACAAAGAATTGATTTGGTGCGGGGGAGTTAATTTTAATGTAACATATACATTTATATGACTAAATTATTATACTATATTTTATGGGGAAATTATTTGTTGCTTATTTTAAATCAGATCATACAGCAAGCGAAATAATAATAGTTAGGTATATTTTATCATATGAAACAAATAAGTAACCATTTAATCGTAATTACCTAAAAACCATCGATATCACTAGATTGCCAATTACAAAAATCTTTATCGCTCCGATTGTCTATATGTGATACGAAAAGCGAGTGATATCAGGAAATTTTATCGAAATTTATTTACAGATAATATCAATTTCGATATGATGTTGCCGATATCAGAATATCAAATCAAAATTTATATATATTTGATGTCGTTCTCGATACGATGTTCGATATCAGAAAATATTGTCGAAAATGATATTTAATAAAAATATGATATAACATTTCGAACATAACATTTGAGATCGTTTTGGGTCCACAATTCGAGGTTAATATTATAAACATAATTAATTGCTTACAATCATGAAATTAAATACATAATTTCAAAGAATGAAATGATTTACTTAAAAAAAAAATTAATACAATCTTCCAATGGATGGGAACACGACTTCATTTTTGTAAGTCAAACCGCCGGAAAAAAAATTGGATTCCAAGACAAAAGAAGGAAATATGTATATTTTCCTTTAAAAAAAATTCTGTGTCTTTTTCCCAAAAAAAAAAAAATGCCAAACCAATACTTAATCTTTTTCAAAATTTGGACGAATTTTTCAAAAATTAAGTATGTAATAATAATAATAAATATACGAATTAGAACCCATACTTTCTAAAAAGCCAAATATCACGATGCATAACGAAACAGCCATTAGATCATTTAAGTTAAGATGTAAAACATTTAGATGAGTACTTCGATGGGTGTTAAATAGAAATAAAATAAATAATAATCATTTTCACCAAATTTGTTATCGGTTCCATATCGAGACTTGATATCCAGTTGATATCTGAATTTGTATCGAATTCGATGACTATTCGATAAGTACTTCAGACTCTGGCTTCTAAAGAATATATATATGTACGACTGTACGAGTATATGTATTATGTATATATAAATTTCGTAACTAAAATTGATATCGAACGTCTTTTTCGAATACAATCCGATAATGTATTGATATCGATGGATTGTATGGCAATAATAATAATATACGTATATTTCATGTTTTGATATGAAATTTGAAAATCAATTTATTACAAAAAAAAAAATTAAATAAAATTGATTTTTTTTTGAAGTTCATATAAGTAATGTCAATTACAGTTTTCGAACAACTAGCTAAAGCATAAAGAAAATTATTCTTAAGTTCCGAATGGAAATTATGCGTTTTGTAACTTTGACTCTTTCCATAAAATATCTGTCAAACATATAACGGGATTGAAAATAAATTGTAAGTGTGGAATAAAATAAAATGTTCTTGGTGTTGTTGTTGTTTTTCTTTTCTTTTTTTTCTAATTTTATTTAAAATAGTTTAATTATAATAATGAATATGTTGATAACATCGAATCGACATTCAATAGAAAAACAATTAAATTAAATTGCGGAAAAATAAAATTAACTCTAAAGGTCAATGAAAGCTATAGTTAAAATCGTTTTATAATTAGTGTAATAATTAATAGCTTTAATTAAAATAATATTTTGCGTGCATATAATTTTAAAATAATAATTCGTTTTCGTTATTAGATTATATACAAAGTGAAAATGAAATATAATATCGTATAAGTACATAATTTATTTATTATTTTACAAATAAAAAAAAAGTAAATATATAAGATTTCATAATTAAATGGAGAACAAACATTTTTTTTTTTAATATTAATATTAAGTATAATGAACGTGCGTTTATTGAATGCGTTTGTCCGCATTATTCAAATTTAGTTAAATCATTTATTCATTGTCACAAAACATTAAATCAGGAGATATCAATTAAATGAGAATTATGGCCGCACTCATTTCAAATAGGTCATATTAATCGAATAATATGCTTCAATTTGAATTGTGCAATTTTGCATATATCGCGTCATCATAAAACTCTAATTATCGTAGAACCCTGAATTTCATTGGTATTGATGGAAATATTCCAGTATATTTTCAGAAAAAAAAACAAAAAAATTGTTTTCAAAAGTAATAAAACTTTTCGAAAATCTTTAATAGTTTAAAATATTCGCACCGCATAAAATTTAATTGTCATTTTAAGATGTATTTATCGATTTAACCGTGTTTTTATTAATTGTGTGAATATTAGTTAAAAGCATTTTATTTTTTTTATGCTTTTACAAAGAAATTTATGTCATCAGCAATTTTAAATTTACTTGAAGTTTTTTCTTAATTTAATACATTTAACAAATAAATCATTATAAATTTATACAAAATTTTGATCGAATTTATTCCCAATGTATGTTAAAAACATGGTAATTACCTACTAATTAAAATTACAATAATTTACTGTTTAAGTTATTTCGGAATGTATAATTTTATATTTTTCGTTTATTTTGCTTTTTAATAAAACTAAATTTTTTTTTTAGTTTTTATTATTATTATTATTTATTTATTTATTTATTTATCGTGTATTTAATTTAATATTAAACAATGTGAAAACAAATAAAAACAAATAAAAACTCATGAGCTAAGCTCGTTTTCTGTGTGTATTAGAAAAACAGGTCATTCACAAATTATTATGATTTTTTTTTTCTTTTCTGTTTTTGTTTTATTGATAATTGATATATTGTATTATTATTGGTGAACTACTTTCGATTTCGATTACTTTACTATTTTTAATGTTTACTAATAAAACTGGTCTTGTTGTTTATTTTAATTAGGTTTTTAGTTATTTGACAATTTTTAGGTCTTCTGTGTTCCAAAAATAAATAGATTTGTTTTTAAAGTATACAGTTGAAAATGACGAAATGATGAAATGCGATCATTGATCAATCGATAATTATAAGTAATTATTTTTCGTTCGATAGCTAATGCCAGAGGTTTGAGGACGTTTAACTAACATTTATATGTTTTTAAACAGAAGGATTTTTCGAAAATAATCTCAGGTTAACTAGGTTTCAGTTTTCTTCTTCTTTATTTTTATAAATATCTGACATATAAAGATTGTGTGTGTCTGTGTGAGTGCAAAAAGAACTAAGGGCATAAGTTTATCATTAATATAAAAACCATGTGACAAAATGGAAAATAAAACTTTATGATTCATATGCTATTCTGTTTACGATACAATTTTTATACATGGTCATATTTATTTCATATTTTTAGATATTTATGAGCAATAATTCTACATTTATTTTTATTTTTTTTCATTAATTTTCATTTTAATATAATGTTTACATAAATATATAAGAGAAAATAATTGGTATGTTTTAATTTATTTTATGAATTTCCCAAAAATTTTGCTATATTTTCACTCTCTACACGAAAAAAGAAAAAAAAAACTTATGGGTAATGCGTAAACAAGAAGCATATTAATTTTATTAATTTTATTAAATTTATTTGCGGTGAAAGTGTGCAGAATGCAAAATACCCAACGAAAATTACGAATATGGTATTTATATATTTATATATAAATATGTATATTTTGATGTAAAAACATCGATTAAAATACAATCTTATTTTAATGGAAATTAAGAACCAATTCACATTTTCTGTTTAACAATTATAACAATTAAATTTCAATGTTAATGGCATTTACTGATATATAATTTATATTATATAAATTGTTCCGTCAATTTAATATTGGTGACTGTTACCGATATATTTATTACTTTAATATTTGCTTATAAGGGTCGTTCAATATACCTACGTAAACAAAACAATAAAGATGGAGATGTATACACAATATGATAAATTAGAGGTAAGTGAAAATTAATTTTAGTTTTTTAGAAATGTCGTCATACTTTCTATATTTTAAGTGATCATAATCACTATCTACACAAAAAAAACCAAAAAACAAAAACCAAAAAACTAAACATAATGTAATTTAAAAACTGAAGCACAAGTAGGTATAATTTGTATTCTATTTTTGAATTGTAACATACAATGACGTATAATATCTACGTATTTACCATTCACAATTTACGATAAAACTGATAAATCAAGTCATATTACATCTACTTTCTTCATAAAACAAAAATTAAAAAGAAAAAAAAGAATATGAAATATAAAATAAAACTTTTCAATGTCGTCAACATAAAAGAATTTATTTATGAAAAGAAACACGCATCGGATTTTATCAACAAATAATTAATTTTTAAATAACCATATCAATATATTAAGTACTTATCAGCGCAACAGCTATATGTTTTATAATTGGTATTACACAACGCGTGTAGGTTATATGAAAACCAGTGTGTGCAGTGATTCAATTTGAAAATAATGGAACAGTGATTTATCATTAATTTGTTTTTGTTTTTTTTTTTTTAAATTTTAATTTTAATGGTAATTTTACCAATACTTTCAATAGTGTTAAAAAAAAAAAAATAGGTGCTGTAGAAAAATAATATTAATTATTTTGTCTTATATTTTTTTTATAATAAAAAATTTAAGAAAAAAAAAACGATAGCACATAAAAGTCCGTCTTAGTCAATGGATTTTGAATATAAATCAAACACTGAATTATATTTGAAAATGATTAAAATGTTAAAATTTAATTTCGGTTACCTTACAACTTTATTATATAGAAATTGAGAAATTGTATATCGTGTTGCTTTACGAACTGACTTTCTGTAAAAATCAATTAATAAATTAATATTTAAACCATTTAATGGAATGTTTTTATGATGTCTTATCTTACACACTTTACTACGTTACGGATACACAAAATGTATAATATATTTATGATGCTCAACTCAATTCAATAATAAAAAAAAAAAAATAACCTCCTAGTGGAATGGCACATAAAATAAAATCCGTGAGCTCTATGTTATAATTTTTGTTTTTATTATTATTATTATATTTCTTCTTTTTTTTTTTTATTTAGCAAGGCCATGGTGTGTGTTGTACGGATGATGGTGCGTATAAAACACATTTATAAAAATAGGTTTTACTTGTGGTATTTTTTTTTTCTTTCTTGATTAATAGTAATAATGTAGCGTATAAAGTTTGATTATACAATATGATCAATGGATGCATATATGTAAGTAAGTATAAGAGAGGCTATATCTATAGATATATTTGAGATTTAGACGACCTTAAACTTTAACTGTATTTTAAACAAAACAAAGATATACACAATGTTTTGATGAAAAAGAAAGGAAATAAATAAAGTACAGGTTATTAGTTTTTTTTTTATTTATTTTTGGTTTTAAACCAAGTTATATAGCGATAGAAACGATTGATGTGCCTGGGTGATTATTTTAAACATAATAATTTAATATTTATTGCGTAAAATTTATATAGAAGTTTTCATTTTAAATGAAAACATTACAAAGGATTCATTTTCTTTCAAATATATAGTAAAAAAAAAAACACACACACACACAATAAATATTTTAGGTTTTACTTGAAATAAAAATTTGTGATTTGTGTTCAATATCATCGAATATTTAGCCTTCATGTAAGTCACTTCAAGCAAAATTTCTGAAAATTTACATTGATCTTTAACGGGTGACCTTTGATGAAAAAAAAAAATACACTCGAATTTTTTTTTATTATTGTTTTTTTTTTTGTACCGATCAAAGATCACTAATTTTTTTTTTATTTTGGTTTGTTTTTGTTTTATTGTATGCGTGCGTATGCGTTTATGATGATCGACATTATCTAGGAACAAATTGAAAATTAATTTATATTGATTTAGGCAGTACCAAATTATTGTTTCCATATGGTTTGGAGTTTATTGAATTACTACAAGATACTGATGTCAAATAATAATTAAAATATTTTAATGGAAAATCTATTTTGGAAATGTGCATCTTGGAGTTTGAAAAACATTAGAACCAGATAAAAACAGTTTGTGTTTAATGACGTAGATAGTGTCGTTATATGGGCAATAGAGCATTAATTTTGTCAAAGGTTGCATCTGTATTGAAAGTCGGAGTTGAATTGGCCGAAAGCATATAAAAGAATTTAAAGAATTTTCCATAATTTTAATTCAACGTTGTAAATCGGTTTAATTTATTTATAAATTAACACACGATGTCGATTCATTCAAATTTAAAATTATTTGTTCGTACTGTGATGACCTGATCCATAATCCAACATTTTTGAGAAAATAAAAAAAAACAATAAAAAATCAAAGAATTTGTTCCCTAAATTTTGTTTTTTTTTCTTGACCACTTGGGTTTTTCTCAGAATTTAGTGGACACGATATTGATTTCATGAAAATGTACATACTTTGATTTTGAACTAATTTCGTTTTTGAATCGTGACATCCAAATCTGTGGTGATAGATCAAAACAATTTTTTTTTTATTCACTCAGAATTTTCTCAAGATTTACCAAGTGGATCGAAACCAAAACCATATATATTTTCACGAGCGCAACATTCTGAGTTTATTGGTACGTCATTGACCTATATGTCCTACCACAAAATTCTGAGCAAAAAAAATGTTTGTTTCGGATTTTTTTTAAACATTTATTACCATTTTTAATCAAAAATGAAGTCGTGTAAACTGGCAGCTTGTTTAATAGACAATAATAAACAATAATAATAATAATTATGTCCTAATCTCAACAATAGTTTGTTATCATGATTTTGTTTGAAAGATGCCAGCTTTATTCAAAATTCTGATATTTTTCCGCAGACAGACCAATTTTTATAAAATACTTTCCGTCATTTTAGCTGGAAAGAAGGTAAACATAAATTGCAGTAATAAAAAAAAAAACAATTGTACACAAATATATTAATGAAAATGTTACACCACTAAAAAATAATGTAAGTAAATGAAAAAGGTGATGAACGAAATGAAATGCAGTACTGAGCTCAATTTAAATTAAAACATCAAGTCCTCAAATATTGACGGCAAAAAAAAATCATTGCAATTAAATCAAACAAAAACCAAAAACAAAAACAAAAACGTTCAAAGAAACGTACATTAAGATACATTTTGATTAAAACCAATAAAATAGACATTACCCAGCGATATTTAAGGTGTCTTTCTAATTGTAAAGGTCAAGATCATAATCGAACCATTTTTTTTTATTTTTTAATTGAACATATAAACGATACAATCAAGCAGATAGTAAGTAGTAAAGGCATGCAAATTACTTTAAATATAAAAAAGAGTTAATAGAATTTAAATATAATATTTAATCAAAATAAACCGATTTAGTTTTTAAGTTTTTTCTGGTCGCATTGTTTTTTTTTTTGTTACATTACATTACTAATTAATTGTACAAGGTTTTGGAAAGATCTGGTACCAAAGAAAAAAAAAACAATTTCAATTAATAATTTTAACCAAATTTAATTAAAATAATAAAATATTAAAATTTTTTAAATAATACAATAACGAATATTTATTAAAAAAAATAAATAAAAATTAAATGCAAACGTTTCTGATTTGCTAATAAATGCGATTGCAATTTTTATGAAGTATTTTTTATCATCACAAAGATATTGTATTTTGTATATTGAACTTGTTGATGTGAATGTTTTATTTATTTATTATTATTATTATTTATTTTTTTTTCATTTTTTTGCAATATGTGTATTGTGTGTATTTATATATATTAAAGTCGTGTCGATAAATCGAATACACGTATAGGTACGATGTTGAATTCAATATTACACGTTTAACACCAAAACGCACACAAACCGAAAATACATAATTTTTATTGAGTGCCGTGAGATTTTGCGTTTGAGTGTATTTGTATATTTTTATTGTATATTATTATTAAATGAACGAAATTGCCTTGTTATTTGATTTTGAGCCAAGCAAGGATATTTACTGACCTTTCTATTAAGATCTATAAGTAATATTATATTATTAATAATAAATAAATATAAATTATATATATATATCTGATCTGGGTGTTTAAAATACATATTTTTGTTGTTTTTGTTGTTTTTGTTGTTTTTGTTGTTATGGTTATAGGTTTTGTGGTGTGCATATTAAAATTCAAGAAACATTTTTAATAATTAATATTTTTTTTTTTTTGGTCGATCAGTTCTAGGTTTCTTTTTTTTTTTTTATATTCGGAAGGTAAACACCAATAAATGAATATGTACTGAATTGAACTGGAATTTTTTTTTTTTTTATTGGATTATAAAGCAGAATAGATAAATTTTTGCGAAAATGGTTTTAAAACAAAATAAATGTTTTTTTTTTCTGTATTTTTAATTGTTAAAAGGTTTGCATGTCAATTACGATAGTTTGGAAAATATTGCATAACAATAATTTTAATTGCAATGACATTATATGTCGTTTAATTGCAATAATTTTTTTTTCTTTTTGAGATTACTAGATTGCCACCAACATTCGATCATAAAACGCAAATCATTTATTAACATTAAAAAAAAATGGTCATTGTTAGAACTATTTTTTTTTTTTTTTAATCATTGATTATATGTGATTATTTTCTCATTACTATTACTATTTAAATTATTTTTAAGTAAATATTTTCGTTAAAAAAAAAAATTCCATTAACCGAAATCTAATAAACAAGACATTGAGAAAACGTGTTTTTATTGAATTTTATTTTTGTTTATTTAAAGCTCGCTCGCATTATAAAATTTCCGTAATATAAATTTTATTTTATTACGAATTCAGTTGAATGGCAAATAATTAAAGTCTAAACAGTTTTTCCAAAAGTAAATAATGGTAAAAATATGTGTCATTTTTGTATTGACGTTATTAAAGAAATTTTGAAAAAAATAATAATAAAAATATGCGCAAATGACTTTAAATTTGAGAAGTAAGTAAGTACAAGTACATATACCTAATCCATATATATGAGTTTAGATGTTGGATATAATTTGAAAAGGATACGGAATTAATTATGATTAGCAAGGATAGAGAAAATATTGAAACGTTCGTAATTTATATTGTTAGAAAATAAAATTTAAAAAAAATATATAAATAAATAGCGCACGACTATGTTGTGTTCCATTTTTTTTCCGGGGTGAAAAAGTGTTTCATTAATAAAATTTAGAAAATAATTAAAAAAAAATTCTTAACAAATAAAAATATAAACTATAATATGTGACTTTTTTTTTAAATAAAATTATATATATATTAAAAATTGAATTAAATTAAAAAAATAATTGTATCAGAAAAATAATTTCATTCAATTACAATTATATTTAAAAAAAATAATAATAAAAATTATTATGCATCAAATAAAACTTACCGTTTCAAAATAAAATATCGAAGTAAATATATCCAAAATAAAAATTGTAATCCAAACACAGCGAAAAAAGCAAGTTTCACTAAATTTTCTTAATTTTTTTTTTCACAAAAAAAAATATCTCTTAAGAAATATAACAAAACCAAATCACTTTTCTTAATTCAATTAAAAATTAATCGAAAAAAAAAACAAAAAATCCACTATTTTTTAAAGCAAAATATTCAATAAAAGCTTTTTCAGTTTATTTATGCTCTTTATAAAAAAAAACCGAAAATAATTGTTAAATTTACGATTATTCACTATTTTTTTTCTTTTTTTTAATTTAAATCCGTTTAAATCAATAAATAATTTTATTGACACCAGTTTGGTTGAATGCGAAATCGAATAACTTAATTTCCATAAAATTTTGATAATTAATAAAATTAATACGAGTAGATAATAAATTTTAGGCACACTGTTTTGTCTTTAACAACACACTAAATCGCTTTTTTCTTCTTTCTTTTTTTTTTTTTTTTTGGCAAAAATAGAAGTAAATACTTAATAATCCAAAAAATATTTTAAGGATTTCTTTTAAACTTACACCCAATTTTCAATTAGGTGCAATTTGTTATTCCTCTTATTTTTGCACCATTCACAAAATCGAAAACTATTTCGTTCTTTCTTTTTTAAATAAAATAATATGTCAATTCAATTAAGAAAAATATATATGTAAATTAAACCCGAATTAGAATTATTGTGTCCACTAATAACAATCCCGGCGAATTATTGCTATTTAATTCCATTTTATTTTTAAATCACATCCCGATAATAAAATGCAATAATTTTCATTCAAAAAATACTTAAAAAAAACTTAAAAACAGAAATTGCATTCAAACCAACCAAAATCATAAGCAAAATAATAATAATAAAACGAACGAAAAAATAAAAATAAAAAAATAATAATAATAATAAATAATACTCGTGTTCTCACGTGTATATTACGCGCGCTAACCGTTTTCAATACGTTTTAATGTATCAAAAGTCAGTGACTGACTGAAATATTTGAGCAATATTTTGCAAAAATCGCATACACAAACGTTTAACCGATCGTAACATTTATTATTTCATTTATATCGCACGGTCGAACGTCACCACACACAATCAAACCCAAGTTTAATACATCTTATTGAGAGAAAATAATAGTTAAAAAAAAAACGTCATAACATTCAATACAGCTAAACAAAAACATTTTAAAAGAAATATAATATTTCATTGCTATATTTGTAACTGTGTGTTTGTTTTTGTTTACATGTGATTACGTTTCTCTCCTTCAAAATACATAATTTTAATATTATGCTACCTCGAACGCAGCGCAATTGTGTATTTTTTTGGGAGAATTATAGCATTATTAGTTGAGTTTAGTTGTTTGTTATTTCTCCCGAGTGTGTGTATGTGTGTGTATTGGTAGTTAGTATATGTAATATCTCGGTGAATTTGCCATTTCTTTGATAAAAATGCATTTTTGTTGCACATTTTAACTTGACTTGCATAATTTTTCTTCTTCGTTTTCGGTAAAAGGTTGTCGAGAGTAATAAAAAAAAATAAACAAAACAAAAAGAAAATGAAATAGAAAAAGAAAAATAAAACGAAAAAGAAAAATAATGTATTGGAGAGAGTAAGTATATCGCTTAGCGCTGATACACAAGTACACACAATTATTATTATGATGTTTTGCGTTTTTTGCACCGCATACAGCTTAGTGCATTAATTTTGCATTATATTATTATTTCATTATAATAGGCTAGCAAATATTTCCTATTTTAAATTGCATTATGAAAATAGAAAAGCAAAAAAAAAAAATTTAAAATATTAATAACATAAATAATTATAAGAAATTATAATTATTCATAATTAAATGAGCTTATAGCCAAAGAGTTAAAGAAGTTAAAAGAAAAAAAAAAACGAAAAAGAAAAAACAAGGTATTAAAGAGGTGTTCGCGTGCTTTGGTTTATTATTTTTTTAAAACCACACAATTTTTTTTTTTTTTTTTTTAATTATTTTACTCTATAAGAGGTAATTGTACTTGCGGTATTTGCATGTACCTCGACAAATGTAAATAAATGTATACACACATTGGGAGATAGGTGTACCTTTTATGCTATCTATTTACTACTACGTTTTTTTTTTTTTCTTCAATTTTAATTAAGTAGAATAATATGAATAATGTAGATACTTATTGTTAAATTATAATGCATTCGTATGTTTTAAAACATTAAGTATTTAATAAAAATAAAAAAAAAGTGTTAATTTAAATGATTAAAATTATATTATAAACCGAAATGAAAGTAAAATATGCACGTAAAATCAAATAAGCCAGACAACTGTCGGGGAAAGCAAGTTTTTTTTTTTCATTTTTTTTTTTTTTATTTATATTTTATTTTATTTTATATACAACATTGATGCATTTACATTATATTTAATATATTTTTACTCATTTCTACCTACAAACAACCATCGGTGTAGGTACCTCTACATATAATAGTCAAAGCCAGTATAGAGATAAAACGGTCGATAGAAAATGAAATGAAATTGGCTGGCAAAGTAACAACAAAATCTAGAGTTGAATGCCTTTTACACTAGCTAAATAGGTATATATATTATATATATAAAATATATACAAGTTACTATGCGATGCGTTGAGAAAGTCCATTATGTTTTATCTATAATTAATATTACTATACAAAAGAGCTCTAGCTAGCAAAATAGTCGTTTGTGTAGGTAAGTACTTGATTTTGCTTCTTGGTTTTTATAATAATACATATAATCTATTATAGATATAATTTAGCTATGTGGTTGCGACAATATAAAATAACATAAAATTTATATATTTTTAGAGACTTCGAGTTATTATTTTTAGATTATGATTATTTGGATTTTTTTTTTTTTTTTTTCATTTTATTATCTACAATCTACAATCAGATCAGTTTATTTTGTGGATCATAAATATTTGCATAAATTTCTTTGAGGTTTACTTGAAAATATAAAAAATATATATAATAATAAAATAAAATATTTGATATTGAACACTGTATTCATATTTTTTCTTGTTTCTCAATATATAAATATCTATAGAATTTAGCACATATTTTTATTGATTTGATCTTTAACTATATCTATGCAAATTCTAAATATAAATATTTATTCTATTAATTTCTAATTTAACTTCCTTTTGCCAATAATGCTAATCGAAATAAATCTTATGATATAATATTTTATAATGCAAAAAAAAAAGCAAAAAAACAAAAAACAAAAACGAATTCATTGCCAACGTGATTGAACGTCCTCCAAAGAAAAAAAAAGAAAAAAAAAGTCGCTTGTAAAAAGAACGCGATGTATGTAATATTGAGATCGTATATCGTCTTATGGCTTACAGCATTGAAGTCGGTTTTTTAATTAAAGTGACGTCATTGTTTTGCAAAAAAAAGAAGAAAAAAAAATTGAAGAGAAGTGTTATTATTATTATTTATCATCATTCATCGTTAATTTTTGAATATTTCGGGTAAATGTACCTGTATGTACGCGATATGCTGCTACATTTATATGGTTGGCCAATAAAAATAAAGACTATATATATACATTTTAGCCTTCGACGCACCAGTTTTCGTTGTTGTACATTTTAATTTGGACCTTGAAATGTCGCACTGCTTCCAATCTGACTTGCTCTAAAGAAATGTTTTTGAGTTTTTTTTTTTTTTTTGTTTTATGGTCGTTGGTTGTTTTGAACATCTAAGTAATATTTAAATATGTATTATCATTGATCGGATGCGGTTGAAAGTCATGTATGGTTTTAATGACTATTGCTATTAAATTTGGCTTAAAGTAATAACGTTTATTATTAATGATTATCTGGCGGGTACAATTTTTTTAATAATCGACGACCTATTGTGGTAAGTAAAACACTTAAAATCCACATACATGCATACAGAGTACAGTCTCATGTCGAATATTGGCCGTAATAACAAATTTCGAATTCCTGTGTAAATATAAATATTTAAATAAATAGCATTACCAATGGTTGGATTTCATTCATTAGGAGTTTTAAGTGTGAATTATCTCAATGATATGTCTTTCAGATAGATATCCACTGAAAATAAACAAAATCAAAATTTCAAAAATTTCAAATTAAATGGATATAACATTTGAATTTATATAATACATCAGGTAAATTAATATTGAAATATGGAGGAAGAGTCAGAAAATATAAAGAAAATTTCCTACTGCAACGTTCCTTTAAAGTTATGGTAATTTCAAAATTCTTAAAAATTTCTTCATTAGTGTCATTACAGCGATAAACCAAAAAAAAAAGAAGGAATTAGTCATTAATGGATATATAATCATTTCATTTTCCTTTTAATTATCGAGATAATAGCTTGAATCAGTAACAATATATGTAAACGATCTCAAAATCTATACAGGTAAACAGCAAGGCATCAATTGTAATCTAATTATGTTTACTCAGATTAATCAAAATTATAAGAAAACTTAATAGGATTAGAATTTGCGTTCAGAATAAGATTAAATAACTAAACATTGCCTGTGTTCTGTAAATTATTATTATTATTATTTTTCTACAAAAAATTATTATTTCTCTACTAATGAAACACGTCCTTAAGTTGTAATAAAACTATATTGTTAAAGTTTATAAGAAAAATGTCATTTTGCATTTATTTTTATCTGTTTATCATTTAAAATTTGAAAACAATATAGTGTAGGTACCAAAACGTGGCAATAAAACAAAAAACAGAAACATCAGCAATTTTCAAACATATACTATTAATTTCATCCCTTTACTTTTATTGACGTCATTATAGTTTTTACTCACACTAAAATATACATAATTTGTTTTTAACCATTTTTGCAATCAGTGCCGCATTAGTTACATGTAAGAGTTTATTTTTAAATTGAAAGGATCTTAATATATTTCATATAAAATAAAAAACCCGCGAAAAAAACCGGGGACTGTATGCAAATAGTATTTCGAAAACTTGAGAGAGAAACTATTTCTGACGAATAAAAAAAAAGCAAAAATGATATTTTAACGTGCTCTTATGGTCTTCAGCCCCAACTCCGGCATTGTTAGCAATAGCAATATGCTTTTCAACCAGCAGGTAAATGTTCCTCCTTTCAATGCGAACGGGTATATTTATAATATCACCATATTAAGGCAAAAATGTGTTGAAAATAAAAAAAATTATTAAGATTTAGTCATCAGAATTTTGTTGAAAAACCACGCATTTTTGTTTCTTCGTTCTATTGTTTTAATTTTAGTAGGGTTTAGAGATTTTAACTAATTTTTTTTTTTCAAATTAATATAACTTCTAGAAGCTATAACAAGTATGTATATTGTATAACCCGTGCCTATGTCAATGTGGTTCACAAGCAAATACTCTAATCTCAGTACACACAGTTTTTATCTCCGAATCGTTGCAACTTACATCACTATTTGTTCGTTTTGTTATTTTAAATTATTTGAAATATCCAATATCTGATATAATATTATACAGGGGGATGAGGAACTATCATTACATCCACTTCATTAAATTTACGAATGGAAATGTCCCTAATGTTATAAGAAAAAGACGACGAAAAAATAAATAAGTTATAAAGAAAAGGTTGTTCAAATCATTCTGAGACAAACTGTATAAACGCCTCTCATGCAGCGATTTATTACCGTTTCTTCGGTTTTATTATCATTTCAATATATTTCAGTTTTATTGCAAAGGTAATTTGGAAAGGGTTTTTTTTTATGTTGTTGTATGTCTAATTGCCTATATTAAAACTATTTATTTAATTTTCGAAGAAAATCCTAACAATACTATTTATTTGTGGTGGTTGGTTATTCTTACCAATTTTCAAGGATACTATTTGAAATTTTATTTAAATATTTACAGAAAAACAATTAAATTTACATTTGTGCAAAAAGTACATAAATATTTTAGTTGCAAGCGTTTTTTATTTTTTTCCATTTTTGAAAATACATACGATCAATGAAGCATTTAGATAGTTTTGTCAATTTTTTCATCTAGCTTTTTCTAGTCAGATTTAATTTAAATGGAATAACAGAAATTATCATTTAATTCGATAGAGAGACAATTAATTTTACCCTTTCTGTGCCGATGATTGAAACACCTACCAAAACACATTTTGTTTTTGCCCTTTACCAACCGCCACACTACTTATAAAACAAAAAAAAAAAAAAACGAAACTTACCTAATATTCAGGTGAACGCGCAATTCAATGCCAATATATTGATATATTTCGTTAAATTTACCTTGATATTTAAATTGTACATTGGTAAAGTATGTATTTAACATACAATGGGCTGATATATTATTTAATTGCATGCTACATAAAATCAATTGATACAAATTTTTGTGCAAATACATGAAAGAGTAGTTGCATATATAGGTTTTAAATTATGATACATTATCGTTTAAAAAAAGTTATATATTATATTATTTAGTGTATAAAATAAACCAAGAGAGAACCGTAAGACATGTAAGAGTTTTTAAGTATATAAAATGCCTATATATAAATATAGATGAGCTCGAGCGCAAAAGATGCATTATATTGGATCGGCCAATGGCCAGTATAAGAGGTGAATGAACGCAGTGCCCTACACATACAATTATTATGCCTTTTCGTAAAATCTCTCGCGCGCGCGATGCAATGCTAAGTAAACTCTCTTTTTTTTTTCTTTTATTATTATTATTTTTTCTTTTATTTATTTTATTTTATTTATTTTTTTTTTGTTTTTCGTATTGTATTTTATTTTGCGGTTTTATATACACATCGTCATATAGGTACAATATGTACAATGTACAAGTACATATTACATTCTCAACACACATTACAAAATTACAATTATATTACTCTGATGGGAAGGAACAGGCTGTAATTGCTGTGCAAGTACTGCGGGTGCATGACTGCATATTAGACACAGATATAGGTTCCTCTAGGTTGAACATATTGTTTCTTGATTTTATTTATTTATTTATTTATTTTACATACATATAGATTTCTTTTTGTATTAATAATAACACACGGCGAAAATCGCGTTCATTACTTTCATTACATCTGAAATGAAAATAATAAAAAAAGAGCAAAGGAAGACGTAGTAAATACGCGAAAAATATAAATTAATCTACATGAAGAAGAACGACATGCTCACAGAATGTTACGTGAATATGTAATATGTACTACAACGTTCATTGTACGGACATTATATAATAATAATTTAAATAAAAATTGTAAATTCTCTGTTTAAAATATGCATCATGATAATGGGCAGAGCGTTGGTATGCATGGACCTCTCCATCTAATCTGCAATAATTATGTAATGTAAAAGTACATATATATGTGAATGTTATTCGGTGGTAAAATCTAAGAGATCAAAATTTTGTTATATTTTACCATATTATTAAATTGCGTAAGTAAGTACTACCCAAAGAATTTATATTAAGTATATACACTTAAATAAAAATTTAAGCATTACATAAATTATATTTCAACAATTAGCAAGATTAATATTAAATTTTTGTTCAATTTTATATGGTGTCCAAATTAATTCTATAGATGAAAATTTTTGAATTAATGCATTTTCTTTTGGTTTTTGAAGTTTTATCCACGAATCGATGAGTTTTTAAGATGTTTGACGTGTTTTCAAAAACGCAATTTTTTCTTCAAATTTCTTTTATTTTACCAAGTTTTTCAAAAAAAATTAAATTTTTGAATTAAAATCATAAGTTTTTCTTTTCATTTTTTTCTAGTTTTCTACTGGAGTGGAGAACCCGTTTTTTTTTCTATGAATTTTTCGAGTAATTAATTACGAATGAAATTAATCTAGTCCAACAAGTAATGAAGCTGACTAAAACTTAATTACTCGCCAATCCGATCAATAGCTTAATATTGATATAGAATCAATAAAACTCGAAAAAATGGTTTTCTCATTCACTCTAACAAATATTCAATTTACATCTTATATAAGGTTTCGTAAAACATAAAATCAAAATCGAAACATTTTAATTATCATGCTGAGGCCGGATTTTAATTATGCCTCATTATTCACAATATTTCATCGGAAAAGTGAATAAAATCTTTTCTTTATTTGTTATGGATTTTTTTTAGCTAATTCAACCTATTTCAAATATTTCTGATTACCGAGCAGTCACTGTTAATACGTGTACAAAAAATTTAAAAATCAACCAACAATCAAATTTTTTTCAAAGATACCTAACTCACATAAGTATTCATAATGAATTAACAATTGATTTATATTATATTATACACATCATATGAACGCCGCTGTAAATGTGATCGAACAAAACAATTTTCCAATTAATTGAATGATAACTAAAATGTAAAAATGTCACTCATTTCTATATTTGTACAAAAAAGAAAAAAATTAAAATGTTTAGGGTTAGTTGTAGAGGAAAACTCTTTTGTATGAATACAACACATCACTATAATTTAAAGACGATAAACGTGGTAAAGGTGAACAGCCTAAGAAGACGTGCAACATAATAAATACATAAAATAAAAACAATTTCTTTCATGTTTTTTTTTTTTTATTTTTTTTTTCATATTTCCACAAGTTTAATGAACTTTTTCTTTCATAGGTGAGTTTAATGCACAAAACTCTCTTTTCGCGCTTTAACTGAAACGAGACAGAAAGTGCAGCAAAACATGAAGAAAAACAACATTTTTTTTTATTGTTTTATAATAAAATATCTAATTTTCATACATTTAAATTATTATTATTTTTTTTTTCATTACATTGAAATTAAAAGTACAATTTTCTTCATGAAAGATTTGTTTTTTTTTTTTTTTTAAATAGACTCGTATATAATTTATTAACCTCAAAAATATCACTGCACATTGTATTTAAAAAATAAATCATTAGATAATGTAATTACACATACTTTAGTATGTAACTATCTATTTGTTTATAATAATAATAGAAATGTTAAGTATACCAGTTTATTTATATTAAAGTTTACTTTTATAATTTTATAATTTATTGCATCTATTTTATACAATGTTAATATAAAAATATAAAACTAACGTATGGTGAAAATGCATATGAACAATTTCTATGTAAGTAGTTATAATAAAATATACTTGTGATGAATAGTGGAATGACTATGAATGCACATAAAATTTAATTTCACTTTTCTTTTCTATTTATTGGCGGCAATCAACAAAACATTGTAGGTGTTCCTGGGAAACAGCAACCAGAAAGTATTTATATTGAATTTATTGTTTAATTATTTTAAAGGTGAAAGAAGAAATATTTAATTTATTTATACTGTATGACACTGACCCTTAATTTGTAAATTTTTAAAATGAAACTATATAAAAATCATTATTCAAACTAACATTGGATACCTACCGAATTTATATATTTTGATTCAGAGTCTATATTAAATTGAAATATAAATGCTTTGATAAACCTATAGATTACCATCCATACGAGTATATAGTATTATAAAATAAAATCCGACATAAAATCAATGTTAGATGGATATTATTAAATAAAAAAAACTGTTTTACACATGAATTGCTAACCCGATTTACAATTTTTCACATTTAATAAACAAATGATGCACAAAAAAAAATTGTATTGCACGTGCCAATCTTTCGATAATTTATTTATAATTAATTAAAATCATTCATATATTGGTTAACTTTTTTTACTTCCCAAAAATTCTTTTGTATAGAAATTTATGTCAAAATTATTTTAGAAAAACCTGCAAGACCTGTTCAACAGAATTAATATTTAATAATAATATTCACCAATCTAACCAATTATTTCTGGAAATTTATTATTTATATTGAGTCGATTAACAAATCATATACGTAAAATATTATTAAAAAAAAATAAACTATTTAATATTTAAGATTATATGCAAATTTCATAAAAGATTTTCAATGCAAAGGGAAGCGCGTACGTATTAAGTTAAGTATTTACCATTCACTCAACTAGCGACAATTAAATATAATTTAGCTATGAACAGAACCAAAACTTATATAAATGAATCTATATTGTGAATACATATGAGTTTGAGTATAATGTAACTATAATGTATAAGTACCTAATAATTTATTGCAATATATCGTGAACCCTTTTAACCACGTATCTGTTTTATAAACACAATTTCCATATATTTTTTTTTGTATTTATAATTATATACATATTTGATAATTACGATTACATTTTGGAATTGTTTATAGTCGTATTAACACATGCTATTATATGAATAGGCGCTTTTGTTTACTACATATTAGTAAAGTTCAGTACATTCTTTAATACTAATAACTTCTAAACGGAGAATCGTACAGAAAAATCATCTATGACCGACCCCCATGATATAAATTTTCTTTATACATTATGACCCCCTCCGGTACCCCTATAAAAAAGTTTAGCGCAAAAATTTCAACCAAAATTTCAAACCAAAATTTCAACCAAAATTTCAAACCAAAATTTCAAAATTTCAAATTTTTGCAATAAACTTTTTTATAACGGTACCGGAGGGGGTTATAATGTAGGAAGAAAATGTGTGCCTTTAAATTTAAGTCGGGTCCAGTCATAGATGATTTTTCTGTTCTCCGTTTAGAAGTAATTGGTATTAACAACTTTGCTGGGGCTCAATTCCTGAATCAATTGTAAATATCCGCATGGGAAACTGTTCGTACTCTCTCGTGTGAACGATTCAGTTCAATCATATTATTATTATTTGATACGTGTCTTCTTCGTACTTCTTCAGTGGTATATACAACAAACTGAAGTGAAGTGGTGTCAAAAACTGCCGCGCATATAAACTTATGAGCGGCATTATATGTATACAGTATAAAAGAAAATGGGACAAAAAAAAATGGACGCCACAAGTTTTTTATAAACCCCCCCCCCTTAATAATTATGGTCACACTTGGTCACGTTTTTTAAAAAAAAATTACATTCCACCCCCCAATGACGTGACGTTGTTTGTGAACGTTAGCCACTTTCAGACATGTTTACACTAATTATTTGGGTCATAAAATAGGCCTATCCGAAATAAAATCCACGAATGCACATTTAAATGTACACTTTCCCCCCGTTTTCATTACTATAGTTAGTAACCGAAGAGGCCTTATTTTAGTAATGAAAACGATAGTCAGTTAATAACT
>JAABKK020005281.1:0-26650 GCA_011634745.2 Catotricha subobsoleta
ACATGCAGCGCCTCCAAAAATATATGACATTCCATAAATTGCTCAACAGAGAACTAACGTGTAGGAATCGGTCTATAGATCGTGTTTTTTGTTCATATTTTCTCCGCTATGTCATTAGTCTCTTTAGGAAAACATAACCTACAACTAATGGTTTTTGCATTATTTGTAAGGTTTTTCTTAAATTTTGACCTTTAGTTAGGTTATGTTTTCTTAAAGAGACTAGTGACGTCTGGCGGAAAAAGTTTGTGAAACATGATCTATGCAAAAAAAATCCACTTGAGGCGCTGTTGGCGGTTGTTCCAAGTTTCACAAACAAAAAAAATCAAAATATTCTAATGTCATACAAAATTACACGAAAAAAAATCCATTGGAACAAGCGCCGAAAGCGACACGATACGGGATAAGTTTTCTCTAATCTTAATTTATGTTGTTTTCACTTTTATTAATAATGGCTCAATTACGTTAGAAGCGTAACCGAAATTTATTTAATTAATGCAGTCTTGCTGTTAATTTAAATGTTTCATAAATTTACTTTGAACGTAAACTAATACAAGCTGGTGAATTATTTATTACCACAAAATTTCATTACAAAGAACAATTTCATCGATTATTCTATTATAACATTAATAATAACATGATAAAAAGACAGCTTCTAAGGAAAAAAAAGGACTAGAAAGAAAATATTCCATTAATGGAAAACACATTTAAGATGGTTTTTGTTTTTCATTTAAGTAAATGTGCGTGGCCTAACGCCTAAGAATAATATTGTTTTCTTCTATTAATAATAAAAGCACATTGTGTGCGGTTTCTTATTTTTGTTTATTTTTGAATGATTTGTGTGAGGGTGGATGCTGTTACAATATAACGGCTGACTGGATAGTGATTGGCATTAAAATGATATTCTTAGAAATATTAATTACCAATATTTTATACTTTCTTTGTTATCACGCTGTTCTTTGTCTATATTAAAATAAAATGAACTTGTCAACAGATTTTGTATTTAATTTTGCGAATAAAGTGAACAAACTTATTAAATTATCATGAATTTCGAGGCATATTCATGGTTTTAGAGTCTGCAGTAAAGAGTTAATGAACTAATATAGGACATATTCGAAAATTGAATTTTTATTTAATCTTTTAAAATATAAAACATGAAATTGGAATGAATATACTAAAATATTTCAAATCATTGTTAACTTTCAATTGTTATATTTAAGCCACACCGAATTTACATTTAATATTTAAAATCTATATATTTGTAGGGCAAAATGTATGTTAGAGGAATAAGTACATATTTCGATTCTATAAACACCTTTTCAACTTTATTTTACCATCATCTCGTCACGCATCGCTAACACATCTAAAATTGCAGCATTTTAAATTGAATAGAACCACAAAAATAAATAAAGGCAGAATAAAATAATCTAAATTAATACATACCGGAAGTTGTTTTATCTTTGAAATCATTCCAACAATGATTGCTATAAAGGGGAATTAAAAGATATTCTAATAAATATCTTCTTTTTTTTCCTTTTTGTTTTAATTGTATTTTCATTCTGAACTAAGCTAAGTTTACTGCCCTTTTTGCTGATTGTACGCGCGTTTCATATTTTTTTGATTGTTTATCTTCCTTTTCCTATTTATTCATTAAAATATTTTTGCTTTTCTATATTGCATTTAAAAATTAAAGGTCAAAGGTGTACTGCTACAGTGAATATCGTGTACGACGATTTATTTTATTTGCACCAAATTCAGTATCGCAACCACGGTGAAGTTCGATTTTGACTATGGTAATGATTGTTTACGTCGTATACGATGTTCATTGTAGCAGGACCTTAAAGTCAACCTTTTTTTATTTTTAGAGAACGTTTATCTCTCATTTTAACTTAATCAACAACTCAATCCAATTCGTATATCACGTTGAAAAATACATACTTAATACTATAAAGTTTGCATTCGCATATATTTTTCTGCGAATTCAAACTTTATAGTATTAAGTATGTATTTTCCTAAATCTGTCAGCACTAACCATTTCAAAGGACGGAAAAACTATTTTCACCTAAAATATCCACATAGCCATAGGCACTAGACACATTGTTTTCTAAAAACTAAATTTTGAAAAAATGCAAAAAATGAATAAAACTGAATTATTCCTAAGGAATAATTTCACAGGAAATTTTAATGCTGAAAGAAAGTATAATGTTAAAATAATGCTAAGAGGGGAATGAAAGTATAGAAATTATAAAGTTCCACATTTAAATAAGCAGATGTAGTCTGTACGATACAACTCTTGAAGCACAAATTGGAACTAACGCCGAACTTTAACGATAGACCAAATATAAAACAAGCCTCTCAAAAAAGGTATGAAAAAGTGTTAACACCTTTACATTTCGAAGCATTTGAACTGAGCGTAACTCATCGGGTCGCAAAACAACTTCCATCATGTAATTTAAAACCTGAATGGCTACAGATTATATTGACCTAAACTTTCCTGAGCTTTCTTTTACTTCTATTGATGCGGTTTTACGTTCAACGCCATACTTTAAAATAAAAAATATTAAAGATATGAATGACTATAGGTATATACAAATTTGTTGATAATTTTCAGTTGTTGCGCAACGTTTTCTGCACATAAGAAACATCAACAGGGTGATAATGATTAAGAATCTGATATACCGAAATATTAAATAAAATGTACCCGATTCAGATTTCAAATATGCAGAGAAAGGTGCGCAAAGACTGAAAATTATCTTAAAATTTGAACTTACCTATACTAGGGGTAGCGATGAGGGCAGCTTGCTCTGAGAAAATATAAAAATTAAATATTGTTTTTATATTTAGATACATTTGATTGTTTTCTGCATTTTCAGGTAATTATTGGTGAAAAATTCATTGTGCAAAGCAATAATTCGCCGAATAATTCACAGCCAACCCTAGGCGTGCTTAAATTTATAGGAATTTGTTGCTTAGTTTGTCAAGAGGTATATACAGTTGGAGAAGAAACTAAAACACTGATGTCCAGAGCAATACGATATTGTGATAAAACTTTAAATTATGTTAATTTTAATTAAAATATAAAATAATAGAGTTCCATATTTTATTTACACCTCAAAAATACCCTTAACGAAAAAATAGAATGTGATGTGGCAGCGAAAACAAGGCTTTACGAGTATATGCTATTTTTAAGTTTACTATGTGATATTATTAAATAAAGCTATGGTTAATCCATGGATACTATGGATATATTATATATCACATTTTTTTTTTTAGAGACCCTAATGCTATATGCATAAGATGTGTACGTAGAATCAGAGCGTCGAACCGGACCCAAAATAGATTTAGGTCCGGCCCAAAATTTGATAAAAATAAGAAAAATGGTTCACGGTTCGTTTCAAGTCCATAGCCATAATTTAATGTTCCGGAGCGGTCAGAAATTTTCTAGTTCTATAGATTAGAGTTTATTTAAGTTGTATTAAATAAAAATATCATTAATTTAAATTTCACATATTATATTTCTTTAATTCATTTTAATTTATAAAATTTGAATTCAATTTAACCAGTAAAATGTTTTCCAAATAATTCATTAATAGATAAACCGCTACGTAAGTTACTTAAATTAAAACTAAACGCGATACGAAGCATTTCTCGACAGATACTTGTATTGCTGGAACAGCAAATAGAATAATAGATATGGCGTAGAGCTCCGGCATACTTCCGTAAATTTCAATAGTATATTCGTTTTTCGATCTAGATGAGAAGCATTATTGAATTCAGTCAAGGTCCAGAACTCTTTATAGAATTAGTAGAAAAAGTAGGTCCAGGTTGACCGGTTCGACACCTTGCGTGGAATGTTTCGTTTATTGCAATAAACTCATCTACACCTTACAGTAATAAATGGAATACCCTTACTATATATATAAGTACTCTTATCATATTAATACATTTTTTATAAACATGCATTTTGTTTTTTTTATATCTGTCAACATATACCTATACATATATTTCCCATCCTCGTATTCAATGATTCCATGATAATACATACATAGTTCTGTTTTAATTAAAAGAAAATCACTGTATTTTCTTTGTTTTAAGTTATCCATATATTTATTATTAAATATAATAAAAATGAGGTATGGATTATATTACATTACCATTAACCACAACCTAAATATAACGAAATGATCTGATTTCATTGTTGTTGTACTTATTCTGACAATATATTTAATATAGATTAAACAGAATTTTCATTCCGCGCGCAGAATATATGCAATTATTCAAAACCATTGCGCACCAATAAAATGTAGATAGAGAAGTCGTTTGAGTCACGCGACTTTATCATTATAAATTAATCATAAATACTTATTATACAAACGCATAATTACAAATAAGCCTTGATAAATTTGTGCGTTCTGTGATGCTTAAAATTTGGTTGTTGATAATTTCTTATGTGATTAAACAGCTCTGTATATAGCACGAAAAACTTATCATGAGCCCATATGCGCTTATTCATCAACTGAACTTATCGAGTATTTCGTATTCAATTTTTTTTGGTACACATACGCACACATAATACTTTTGCCTGCCTCCATTCCATAACCTACCTTAACTTCAATGATTATTATGAATTATTATTATGGCACATGTATGAGTTGAGCACATCATCAGTCACTCTTATTCTTAACTGTTAAAAAAGACATTTTCTTTGTCTGTTTCAGTTTTTTCCTTTTCATTTTGTTTTTTCTTTGAATATAAGCAAGTACTTCCATACAAAAAGTAACAAAATAAAACAAAACATAAAAACGGACGTAAATTTATTTTCGGATAGAAATATTTACGGGGGAGGGGTTGCTAAAAATATAGCGCACGGAATATTATTATGGAATTAAAAAAGAGAAATGAATTTCATATCATTCATATATATTTAATGCGTGAATGTGGTTTTGTAAATGGCATAAATTTGAAGTGGGTTTAATTAATTATTTTTATTGTTTGTTAATAAATTAGATTTGATGACATATCAGTGATAATATGTATCATAAAATGTTGAAAGAATGGCATAAATTATAATTTTGCTTTTGGTTATCAAAATTTTAATACAAATTGCGTCGCTTAGGTTGGAATAGTCACTGCTTCCTATATTTTATCTTTTCTTGTTCCTAAGCGTGCGTGTTTTTGTTTTTGTTTTTATTTATTTTTATTTTTTTTTTTATTAATGACAATTATTCTATAAAATTATATTGCTATGATTATAGTAGGCGACAAGTGAATTAGAGATTACGTGAATTTGAAAAAAATTACAATCAAAAGCTTTATTGTTTACTTTTTATTGTTCGTTGCCAAAATAATTGAAATCCTTAACATTTATCATATAATGAAATCTTCAAAAAGAAAACCACATTCAAAAAATTTTCACGTACAAATGCATCATCCACATATAGGTAGGTATAAACTATACAAAAACAGTAACATCAAAAGCTATTCAAAAAATTTACATTGTGAAATAAAATAAATTTTATGGCTAATAAAACAAAGTCCCTAGAACAATCAGAGATTGTAGTGCTACGTATAATTTTCAACATTAAGATAACCCTGGTACATCGTAAAAATTCAAAGTGTGTTAAATATGCAAAATCCATTTTGGAAACGTGCATAAAAATAATTTAAAATCGTTGTTATTTTCTGTAAGCGAACGGAAAAGTAAATGTATGAGTCTACGTTGTTTCAAAAACGATTTGATACGATTTCTGATTTCTAACGCTATTTATTATTCCAATGCAAAGTATAAAAGGAATTTCAAACTGCATCCAGTTATATTATTCTATGTTTTATGGAATCTCTGTAAAATATTATATTTTGAAAATGAAAAACTCAATAAAGACAATAAAACTCTTTTTACATTGAATACAAATAAATAAAAATCAGATGTAAGAAGTACATATTCTTTGATCAGATTCTAGCATAATGGCAAAAAAGAAAAAAAAATACATGAAATGGACAAAAATGATTTTTTTGTATTAAGTTTTATCAGATATTTTATATTCGTGCGCAGTTAATTTTTGGACAATGTTTTGTAAAAACAAAATATAAGAAATCTCCTTCAAATACCCTCTAAGCTGTAATGTTAAAACTCGATAATACATATTTAAAAAAAAAAAAAAAGATTTATTTCTGCTCGATCTATTCGGAATGGACATCATAAAAATGATATAGTGATGATTGTATAGAAATGAATCTCTAGTATCCCTTTTCCATTTATATTTGCTTCTGCATATAAAGCTATAATACCATTCATTATTCTATCACAGCATTCCTACTATTGAAATATTTTAGTTTTTTGATGTTCAAATAGTTGGTACTATACAATCCTTGTGCTCAATTTAAATTGACACCTTTCAACTTCGTGAAATAATAATAGCAGTAAAATATCTTATATGCTCAATAAATCCCATTTAACATATTAACAGGAAAATATTCTAGTATTAAAAATCATTTTAGTCATATAAATCAAATTCCAAAATTAAAGCTTTTTTCCAGCAAAATTTAAGAATTTTGAATTTGTCCTTTGAATTGTTGTTTTCCTAATAATAATAGTAATAGTAATTTAAAATATGAAAACTCCGTTGAAGCGATTTAACCTTGGATGGTGGATATTTTAGTATTACTATTATATTGTACATAAACATGTTATTGCACATGAATGCATTTTCGTTATTTTTCGGTATGTAATAATATATTATTGATGGTTATCCTTCCTTTCTTATCTGATCGTACCATCTTAATATTGCACATATATTATACTTCATGTTAATCCACCTAATCCTTTACCTTCAAACCTTTTCTAGCAACAGCATTATATATTTATCAGGTTTTTTTGCTGCTTACATTTGCTAGTATGTAGTAATCATATATATATATAATGTATATTCACTTTTATATAAAGTAATCACAGGAAGGACGGAAAAATTATAGAAAATTTATTATAAAATTTGTATATACTTCGAAACGAATAGCAGTTATATAACTGATTTCACTATAACACAAGGTATGCTCAATACGAGTATCATTTTTGGTTCTGTTTGCGCATGTAGTAATTTATCTCTTTAATATTTGTGTAATAACAATGCTATTTCTTTCTAACGCGTCCACAGTGACGTCACTGCGGACTTCATTTTCATATAAAAAATAAAAAGAGAGGTCAATAGACCTGCGCGTGAACATACCTTGTGTTATAGTATCATGATAAGTACCTATACCGATCAAAAATTGCATAAAGATATCCGAAGCAGAGAAATAATACATCCTATTTAACAAGAATAACCAACTGATTCCATTTTCATTTCGAAAAGTATTTCTCTATATTATTTACATTATATGTATATGTTACATAACTTTGTAAAATTAATTACCAATAATTTGTGAAAACTGTTGTTTTACAGTACGATACGTTGGCTTAATTTGAAAATAGGTTACCCCCATTTAAAAAAAAAATAACGAGAAACAAAAATTTTCATACGCTTGCTATGTTAATGCATGAAAGTTCGTTTGCAAATTGTTGGAAAAATTTCGTCTGTGACACAATATTGTCTCAGGCTGTTTATTGAACAAATGGAGTGTTTAGAGCAGAGAGGCGAACCTTTTCCATCTATGTCAGGTTGCCCCTATTTAGGAGGAAATGTAGTCAGGCTAGAGAAAATGTGACACCAGCCTGTCAATTTTTTATTTTGACAGCCTGGGGAAAATGTGAAGTCAGCCTGAAATTTTTATAGTTCTTTAAATTAATACGTATTACCTAGGGAGTCTTTCAATAATATATACCCAAGTGTAGGTTAACCTCTCGCCATGACCTTTGATTTTTTTTTTTTAGTTGAGATCACATTCAGTTGCTCTACAACATAGTACATATAAGTTTTATCTCCATCCGTTCACTAGTTCCCGAGATCAAGGGGGGGACAGAAAAACAAAAAAAAAACAAATCTAGTATGCACTTTCATGTTTCACATGTAGTGCATAAAAAAAAGTATTTCTGCCATCCAAAAGGTTATATAAATAGTCTAGACTAAACCCACCTAAAGAATATACTCGCAAATAACGAGATCTGAAAATGAAAAGAAAATGAAAATAAACCCTAAACGAATGATAATGGTAATGCTAATGATTATTACTTTTGCGTTATAACGAATTATTATATAATTTTTTAACTATATTATAAATGTTTTATTTAAAAGGGTAAATTAATTCATCAGCAAACAAAATTCTCATTAATATTTAAGTTAATATGGAAAATGAAATCATTTATTTCTGGTCGGAGAGTACGGTGTTGCATTACTTTTTTTAATATTGTTTTATAATATTTACGGCGACAAAAATCTATAAAATATTATTCATCTATTCCATTACCAATTTATTTATTCACAGTTTTATTAAATTATAAAATAATATGTTCTCATAAATTATGCGTTTGGATAATGTACGTGTAAATATATGTATATTTATAAATTATCGTATAGTTAAAAAGCAGACATTTCTACTCTCATTAAAAACTCCGGTATCTCGGTAAAGTATGTTAAAATCGGTATTTCGGTATTCGGTATTTATTTTGTATGGAAAAATAACCGAATACCGAAACTACTGAGTTTAACATACTATACCGAGATACGGAGTTTTTAATGAGTACCTACCCCTATTAAGTTATTACTAATACAGTTTTCAGTTGTATAAATTGTGTAATGTTGTCGATGCGAAAAATAAAAATTAGAAAAATTATACTTAGAAAAGAATAGATAAATGTAAATGAATATCAATTATAAATTGAATATCTAAAAAATGTCATCCGTTCAATTATAGAATTACACCAAATGTATTTTATTACTTTTATCCATAATAAGAACCATTTGAATTAATAATTTTTTTTTTATTTTTGATCATTAATTAACGTTATCTAAAACTAAATATTTCAATTATTGCATGCATACTCAGCGTAAATCTAGGAAACATCAATGATCCCAATATATTATTTAGCTAACCTTCAATAACCAAATAGCATTTTTTCAAATAAATTGCATATAGAACTCAGTAGTTTGATTATGTATTGGATAGGTATTTATTGAAATGTACAATGTTTGAATAGAAATAAAATGTATCTGCAAAAAAAAAATAATTATTATAATAAAAAAAAATAAAATATTATTATAAATATAAAAAAAAAAAAAAAAATCGTATAACATTTATACGAAAATTATTTTTTTTGTTGGAAATTTCAAAATAGCTCGTAGTGAAAATAGTAAATGTATTAGGTATATTATTGTTATTGTCATAACGTACTAACAAGAATTTTAAAACGAACAGAAAAAACGAATATACAATTAAATATAAATATTCAACGGATGCATGTATTGTATTGATTAAAGACAGTGTTTACATATCCATTGTAGATACTTTAGTTATACATAAATATTTTCTTGTTTTAAATTAAAAACTTATATTTTTTCAATAAAATCGTTCAAGGGTAAAGCTTTTTTATTTTATTATTTTGCTGTGATTTATTATTTTACTGTTATGTTGATAATTTAATTCAGATAAATAATACATAAATACTTAGTAGAAATAAAAGGACAATATTATAATTCAAAGTTATCTGAACAGGAACATATAAGCTCTATACAGAATTATATTCTACATTAAAAATTAATATTACATATAATAATTTCGCTTTTGTTTTGAGCAGACTTTTTTTTCTCCTCTAGTTCTATATAGCTCGCAATAACCTTGGCATATCATCATAGCAGTTATGCTTTTAGTGAGATAATACAATAGACGTAACTTGAAAGACGCTTTTAATGGATGTCTTGAATTGACTTTGTCATTTTTGTTTATTTGGATGTTTAATCTGATAATATAGAGAGAATAAATGTAAATATAAATAAAATGTTTAAAATGGTACTCGGTGAATTTATAAATATATCATTGAAAATATTATATTTATTAAAACAATACTCCATTGTTAAAAATTATGTAACTAAGTATAGAAAGTATTTTAAATTTGTTAGTATGTCAGGCATTATGGAAAAACTATAATTTTTATCATAAATCTTAACTATTCGGGCCAAAAATAAGGATTTTATGCTTTCGATCAATCCTCAGTACAGTTTTATTCACCTCTAATATCCGTGTCACAAGTGAGAATCATACGATCTTATATGCCTAATCGACAATGACGTTAGGTTTGTAAGATTTGTAATTATTTTTAAACAGATACTATACTTTATGCGACAGTGTGTCCACTACTAGTAATTTTATTGTCATTAATTACTCCTCTTCGTGAACATAGTGGCAATGGAAATTGGACAATAAGCTTGTTAGTGTGTGCTCAGCTTTAAAAAGGTTAAAAAGCCGTGTCTGTGCTAAATCCTTACAAATCTTACAAACCTTACGTCGTTGTAGTTGATGCTTTAACAAACAACTAATGTTTAAATTAGTGTTTTGCTGCTCACAATTATTTAACATTTATTTCTGGTGGTTTACTTGAGAATATCTTGGGGGTCTGACATAACTTTAGGACATAACTTCAGAAATAAACACTTGGCTAAGATTCCATCATTCCACCATTCCACCATTCCGACATACAACACAATTTCACTCTTTTCGTAGTTCCCCCGCTAGGGCTCTGCAGAAAATGAGTTCTATGTACCGTGTTCATCGAATTGGCTATAACTCCACTATTCTGAAATCTAACATTATATCACTCTTTTCATAGTTCCCCCTCTAGGGCTCAGCAGAAATGGAATTATATATACATCGAATTAGCTACGATTCCACCATTCTGACATATAGCATTATTTCACTCTTTTCGTAGTTCCCCTGCTAGGGCTCAGCAGAAAAGGAATTCTATATACATTGAATTGGCTACGATTCTCAAAATCAGCTCAGGAAACGTGTGCTGCATATATCGACTTGGTATATTTATTATCATATGCATTATTAATTTTCACAGTTCCAATATTATCGTCGAATTGGGCAATAACTCCCAAAAATGTGGGAAGTTACTTAGTTGGGAGTTTTTTCATCTACCCAAATATTAGTGCATGTTTCTAAAGTAAGACAAAAAATAATAGTGCATGCTTCCTTTCTCAAAGCTATTAACATATGTTTATTTTTTCTACTTTTGTGCCCATTTCCTATTTCTTGTGCTATCATTTTGTTTTTGTACCCATTTTCCTGTTATTCTTGTGCCAAAAATCTTTTGCTGTCTCCGAAATTATAACTAAATTTTTGAACTTATGTCATTTCTGAAGTTATGTCTTCTGAACTTATGTCGTTTTTTTCTGAAGTTATGTCTTCTGACCTTATGTCCCTTCTGAATTTCTGTCATTCTGAAGTTATGTCTGTCTTTCTGAATTTATGTCCCCGTTTTAAAGTTAAGTCGTCTGAAGTTATACAAGTGCGGAGTGCGTCAATATCTTTACTGCATTACAAAATACGAAAATGTGTTGGCACAAAATAAAAATAAAATAATTGACCCTCTTAATTAATTATTTTTGTTCTATTATGAAGTTAGTAGAAATAAAGATGATAAAATCCTGAATGATAGATAATTGATAAATATAAATTATTTGAATTAATATTTTGCTATATTATTGAAGCCAAATGTTCATAAAATAATGTGGAAGTATGAATTCTAATATACTTTTATAGTTTGCACGCTTTATTCTCATCATCATAATAATAATAATCAAAAGATGCAAAAACCTGCTGTACAAGCATTATTCCATTCTAATGAATATTAAATTTCAAAATTATTGCTGAACTTAAATATTTTACATAAAATCATTTTTCTTTTCGTGTTTTTGATAAAGTTTTTTAATACATTGGTGTCATGTGTACATTATGCAACCACAGGGGATGCATTTATAATAAAAATAAGTGAAACAAGATGTTGTTGGTGTAACATGTCATATATATTTAATATCAGTTTGTGCAATAGCAATAAAATAATAGTTCTTCTGCAATACGTGTCGGCTGGATTAGTCCTTGACTGTTTAAATATAATACAATAAAATATTATTGTACTTAAATACTTAAATTAATAAATACTGGGCACGAGTAATGAACAGTGTCGAGTGTCGAGTGTCGATTCGCGTCAACTGCTCGACATTTTTCCATTAAAAAAAACGTAGAGTTAGCGTTAGTCGATACTCGACACTGTTCATTACTCGTCTCCTGATATAGGTATATAGATAGATGCAATACTCGACACTGTTCATTACTCGTCTCCTGATATAGGTATATAGATAGATGCAATACCAATTATTATATTCACTCTAAAATGTATTTACACCAGAATAATTTATTAGTACATTTTGCAATCCTTACGTTAAAATTAGCAACAAAGTTCTCTGTAACTTGACTTTGACTGTAAAGTGCAAGTGAATAAATAAATATCAGAATAATATAACATCAAAATAATAAAACATCAAAAGATGGACATACATTTTTGGTTTTGGTTATAATTTATAAGAAAAATAATAAGAAAAAATAAAAAAACAGCTCAAATTCAAAGAGACAGTTTAATCGCTACATTTGTGACACACATAACTATTTTTTTGCCAAAAATAAACAAACAAACAAACAAACAAACAAACAAAAACAAATCCACCATCTTATAATAAATTATATATTATTTACGCGCGCTTGGACTTATTTACAACCCAAAGAAACAAAAATTCAACGAAAATAATAAAAAAAAAAAAAAAACGCGAAATTTCTTTTGTACACTCATATGAAATAAAGAGGCGGACAGCTATATTCTTATTAAAATTTTGGCTAAAAATAGAAATACGTAGCAATTCCAATGTATCTTTTTAATTTACATTTAAATAAACGACACCCGCAATAATTCAATGAAAATTGATTTAAAGCAGGACGGTAGATTATCAATTTTACCACATATATAAATTAAAAGACATGACAAAAAAAATATATTAACATCAATGAAATGCTAAAAATCTGAAAAAGGAAAATAAATAAATTGTGTGGATATTTTCGTAATCCATCATATTTCTTGTGGTTATTTTTAAGGATGATATGTTTATGTGTTCTGCCATAGGTGGTACATACTTCGTATAGAACGGCTGTTCGAGTGTAGGCAACACGTACAAAATTTGCTCATGAGAGTATTTGTTCATTAGCTTTAAACGACAGTAAGTATTAGTAAAAAATGGAAATTAAATGAAAGTCAAAAAATAATGATTAAAAAAATATCTATCGAACATTCAAAAGCGGTCATATAAGCGAATTGATATATATATTATATTATATATATATATATATGCAGTGATGGGTACGTATTGTAAACATGATACTTTTGGTAAATCTGTCTATTTGTTATTTGATACATTTTTTTTTAGAAAAGTAGGAAAGATTTTTGGTCATTCGCAGCAACCATTAGCAAAAAATAAAGCAATAAGTAAGTACTTACATCACAAAGACTTTTCAAACCTATTTTTCTATTATGTCCCTGAATAAATAAATACATAAATACTTTTTCAAGCCCAAAGTGTAAGTAAGGCTTAAAAATTAAACTTATTAATTGAAGTTTTTCTATTCATGCACTGACCAATAGCCAGTTGAATATTAAATATTTTTTGGAATGGTCCAAAATGGCAAAATCACAACAGATAATTAATAATTTCATAAAATAAAAATATTAGTTCAATAATCGAGTATTATATTTTCATTGAATGTCTTATGAGTTTAACTTGGATTATATTGCAATATGAGCAATAAACTTGTAAATAGCTGTACTAAAAATGCAATACACACGATTTTGAGAAAAAAAAAAAGAAGGAAAACTTATTTTTAAATTAAAATAGTTTTTAATGTTATGCGCGAAGACTTGAAGACAGACATAATACACTTAAAGTCACCACACCAAACGAGATAGCACATAATAGCTAAAAAGTGTTTGCTCGCGTAAAATAATAATTAAAATTTATTACCATGTTACAAATTAGAATAGTTGTTAAAGAAAAAGAATGTTATATGAATATTATGTACGCAAATAATTCTTAACAGGTTTTAAATATTTTTCTTTTATCAAAAAAACAAAAAAACAAAAAAAAATAGACCAAAACAAAAACAAAGAAGTTTTTTTTTTTAATGGAAATTTATGCGAACTGTGAGACAAAGGTGGTAACAACAATGAACACAAGAGAATAATATATTTTTTGCTAAATATGAAAACAAAAATATGACATGACATTGTTTATCCTTACTGCTGTCCCTTTGAGCTTTGAATAAAATATCTATTTTCAAATAATTTTTGACATTAGGTATGAAACTTGTGTTAGGATGATGATTTTGATGATGATGCGTTTTATTATATGTAGGTATACGGTGAATGTTAATACTATATTTATTATTTGATATTTTATCTATGGACTTTCTGAAATATACAAATTATATTTTGTTATGTGTGAGTATTTATTAGTGTTATATACCGTGCCTATTATGGCGTGGCTGTCGGTCATTGTACTTTCGCGTCATCATCAATTTTATTAAATCCTTATCCGACCAACCGAAACCGTCATAATATACAAAATTCAGAATATAATATATACTTAATATGAAAATATATGTATAAATGGTGAACACACGCCGATGTGACCTTTTCTTGATTTTAGTTGTGCTTTATATAAGTATATTTATTTTAACCTACCTTCAATAGAATGCATACAAGTATGATTCACACAAAGTTAAGTTCAAACACACACACTGCCACACTGCCACACTTACACACACAAAATTACAGGGACTAATGTAGATGTAAATTGTAGAGGGCAAAGCTAGCACAATGTTAAGTTAAAACCAAAGTGGAGATATATTATTGGAATGGTCGCGGTGGATGGTTGTGGGTGTGCTGAAAGGGTATAATAATTTTATATAAAATATAGGTATGGATAACTATGTTCAGAGAAAAATTGTAGTAGCAAGTTAGTATTTAGTTTGGAAGGTCATGTGACATTTTTCAAGGTCATCCATACGCATACACACCACAATGCAAACAAATTGTAAGTAATAGGCATAAATTGATTTTTATTGTTGTTGTTGTTGATACTTATAAATATGTAGAAAAAAAAATCTATTCACATTTATTTTGTTCTTAATTGAACATTTAATATAAAATATGAACAAGTTAAAATGTTGTACTAAATGAGGTTAATCACATTTGAATTAAGGAGACAAACGTTGAACATAACTTCAATTTAGTACGACGATTTTAATTCTTCTGACTGATTATTTAATATAGATAGTCTATTCGACTAGTAAATGATTACCTGATTATAGATTTTTAAGTATTCTGCCATAACTTTTGCGTATCACAAATCTGTTTAAAATCATTTTCAAATTTATGAATAAACAAAATAAATAATTTAAAACACAAATGCCGTTTATCATTTTCTTGTTTTCTTGTTTTTGTTTTAACAAATTATTAAATAAGCATTTATTTTTCGTTAAATATAAACAAAGAATGTTTTATTACTTAGCAGAGAAATTCAGGCAATGTGAATGGCTCAATTTACTCATACCGTCAACAGTAAAATTAATTAAAATTAAATTAATTATAACCACAAAAGCGTCATAGTATATAACAATCAATGAATGGAATGAATGAATGAACGAGTGAGTGAGTGAATGAAAGGTATGTGGAAAAGACGTGGTATGAGATTGAATTGAAGCAATCGTATAAATACTACACCAAAGGGTGACAGTTCGTAGAATGTTGCTCTTATATGGTACACTTCTAATAACATTATTGAAAATATCATTTTCGTATAGAAAAGAAAAACAAAATGAGTCTATATAAATAATATTTATTGAAAGAATAATATATTAAATATCGTTGAATTTAGATTTAGTTATCTGATTCATTTCCATCGTATATTTAGACTAATCTATTTGAGTAGGTATTATGTATCTATGAATTCAATAAAAAACAAAAATATATTGTAAACCATAAAATTCATCGGGCCATTGGTCAATTTTGATGAAAACTTTAAAAAATTGACCAATAGTCCGATAAATTTTATGGTTTACAAGAACTATAGAATGGTCGAACTTTTCTTAAGAATATTCATTATTACAGATTTGGACAAAGAGTCATCTAAATAATAAACTTTATCAGAAGAGGATATTACTGTTTCTTTTGAATTTATATTTCGCTATAGCAATGCAATAATTATATAGTGGTTGTCTGGCGATTCTTTGACATTTAATAGAAGACCGTCAGAGTCAACCTTAAAAACACAGTATGAAACACAAAATGAAACAATATATTCTATATTACACATTTAATTATTGCACATTCTTTGAAACCTTAAATTATGCTTTAAAACCAACTTGTATTAATTATTTTAAAAAAACACACATTTTATTTTGTAAACATAACACCAGATACTGTGTTTTTAAGGTTATATTAAACGTCACATTTGACCCTGACGGTGTTCTATACTTACCGTTGTTTTTGGAAAACAAAGCATACCTACAACTCAATACAAAATGCATGGAAGTAAAAATTTAGTCAAACCGTGTCACCGTGAACTATTTTTCAGAATCGTTCTATGAATTGAATATCTTAAATGTAATCCAGATAAACAGATGTACTGATGATTGCAAAAGTATAAAATCCGTATTATGGCGATAGATAGTAAATTCATTGCCGGGAACGTATAATAAAAAACAGTTTTAGGAGTTAAAATATGAGATATATATTATATTTTTCCAAATATCTATATATTAGATTTCGGTGTTATATGAGGCTATTAAAATCTACCACCGATATAACTCCACTTTTATATTTTTTGGGTTAAATGAGAAAAACGTGTAGCAAGAAAAGGAAGCAGAAATTTAAAAATGTGGAAAATATTGTAAAATGAGTCCACATACAATAGTGAAAACAAAAAAAAAAGAAAATATTTTGAATTTTAGGAAAATTAGAGAATTTTCTTTTTGAAATTAATGAGTTTTAAAAATAAAGAATTTTCCTATTGGAATAGACGAGCTTTGAAACTAAATAATGAAAATTAAAAAAAACTATTAATTAAATAATTAATTGTAATGGCGCATTATTTTATTTTATTTCCATTATTAACAATTAAAATTAAATTTTTAGGCAGTTAAACCAGTGAATGGCAATGTGGCTTTTAAACCAAAAATGGAATAAACGAGTTTTGAAACAAAAATAGTAATAGACGAGTTTTGAAAATTTTCCAATGTGGAATAGACGGTGTTTGAAACTAAATTGACTTTTTAAACTTTATTTAACTTTACACTCAAATATTATTTCGGTATAGAAATAAATAGGACTATGCGCATGAGCAATATGTACCAGAATCCGTTTCTAACTAATTTTAACACTAAAGTGGTTATATCGGTGGTTGATTCTAATAGCCTCATATATTTTAATATTTTCAATAAATGAAAATAAAGTCGTTATCAAAATTGACTAATAGCATGATAAGTTTTATGGTTTACAAGAACAATAGAATGGTCGAAAAAAATTAAAGAACATCAATACATTGTAAAAATCTAATTCCATTAGCATGTTATACCCAGAATTAACCATAGAGATATGATCATTTACAAGAATCTATAATATAAGTGAACCTAATAAGGTTCCTATTAAATGCATAACGCATCAATCAATGTTATCTACTAGCGGCATCCATAGTAACGTAACCGGCCGCTAAAAGAATTCTGCTTTCATTTTCGTTTCCAGAAAATTGTATACTTACACGATTTTCAATACACTCTTCCCTTGATTACACACTCTATTGATATTATAATGTATTATTATTTTTTATTGTTGTTGTTAGATCAGAGAGTAACACGCATAGAAGTATACTCCATAAGTCCATACGCATAGAAAAGAGCACCGAACTCACATTGACACGCACACAATAATAGAATACGCTCATTTTAGTATCAAGTACACACAACTATGTAAACATCAGGAAAATAAATGAATGTAGTTCGAGTCCATTAAGAATAAAATATATTAAATTTCTTTAAAAACGAAAACATTTTCTGAAACATAATAAAATAAATTATAACTTACGCATTGGCATATACATTTTTATGTGATGCTGGTGTTTTGGGGCTGGCAGTTTTTTAAGGTATTCTCGTATTTACTTTTTTCGAATTTTCAGCATATAGATATAATATATTATTTGAACATTTGTATTCGATGATAACACATACTATTAGACCTGTGTTAGACGAATATTTGACTGATTCTTAAATCGATTGATGATTTTTGATAAATTGATATTGTTTACAACTTTGATGTTTTATGAACACAATTAATATACTTTATAAAGCAAGTATACAATAAAAAAAAAATAGGATAAATACAACACAAAAATACCACTGTTCTTGTTCATTAATATCGTCTCGACGCACAAACCCAGTTTTTTTTACGATCGAACAAAAAAAAAAAAAAAGAAAAGAAAAGAAAATGATAGTGAATTTTAATAGACACACAATATTAAATAATTTTTATTTTTTTTTTATGTAAACACAAACTTATCGAATCATATTATGTAATGTTTAGACAACAATGACAATTTTATAAATATTAAACACACGATATTATTATTTTAATACGAATTTATTTAAGTGGAGCAACATTTAAACACCGATATAATTGTTGCCTAGTTTTGGTGGACATTTTTTTTATCATCTAAATACGCTCAGCATGAAGTTGCGCGACTGTGCGACCTTTGACAGCTGTCAAACTATTTGAGAATATGTATTCTTGGTCGAGTCGAGATCTACTTACATAAATTTGTTACATATCAAACAAAATTTCTTAATAAATTCATTTAATCATATTTACATTAATTGTATTTAATTTATTAATACAATAGAAGTCTAAAAAAAAGAAACCAATCAGTAAATGCATTTTATCTATTTATATTTTTTTTTTCTATTTTAGAAATAATTCTTTGTTATTTATTTGTTTGTTATTGAATGTAATGCGAGTTAAAAATTACTGCTGGTGGTCGGTTTTTGTACTAATAATAATTGAAATTTAAACAGTGCTTATAAAATGAATTATTTGGGTCAGCTTTTGAATTAGATGGTGCTGTACGTATCATTAAGTTAAACTTAAAAAAGAAAATTGTATTTAGTAAGAGATGGCTGTACCTGTGCTTATTCATTTATTTAACTTTTCAAGTTATACCTTCCTTGAACCAATAATTCAAATCAATATTGTTTATAGAAATGTGTATTACAAATTATTTGTATATCAACAACATTTAATTTAAAGTAACAATAAAAATTAGTTAAATTTTACTATTTTAAGATGTTCAAGTAAGGTTTCCAGATGATATTTCTGAATAGACAGAAAATATCAAAACAAAAACTCTGTTATATCAGCTTTATATTTAGATATATAATCAAATATACTTATTACTAATACATACTTATATTTATTAGTTCACCTGTATAGATTCAAATAAATTAATTTAATTTATAAGTATACATATTATAAATTGTAAGAGATGTTAATGCATAAATGGATATTTAATTGGTTATCTTATATCATGTGCTTATATTAATTCTGTCACAAGTATTGTTTATTTTGGGTCTTAATAGAATAAAGCATACTGGAATTATATTACTTTTAAAATTATATTCAAAACTTGAAATTTTAAAAGGAAGAATTAATCCAATTTTCAATTATTGTGATTTGTTATATCATCGATATGGTTTATTTGACACTCGAAAAATTGAGAATGGTCTAGATATATTCTAAACTTAGATCTAAGCACAGAAATGATTGGAAAAATATCGCATAGTGCATACTGCAGTTATTATTTTTAGATATTTAAATAATGAAATGTCCGAAAATTAATATGTAATAATAATATGCAAATTCAAATGGTAAATTAATAATTAGTATTGGTCTCTACAGAGCGAGATAAATATTCAATTTCAGTTACTGATTTCAATTTATGGAATGATATTCTTGAAGATATAGTAAACTCACCTACTTTGAATTAAGATCACTTAATCATTATTACCTTAATTTTATTTCATAAATAAAACATAAACATAAAAGGATAGTCAATATAATAAATTAAAGATATACTACTATACTAGTCCTTTATACGGAGATTCCTATATTTGCGCATGAATAAATCTGAAATGAAAGAAAACCAACATTTATTAATGCTGAATGGGCATTTCCTTCAAAATTCTGAGAAAAATTAACTTTTAAATTGAGTGGTTAGTCTTTTTTAGAGATATATATTTATGGCTCACACTATAGGACTAAAAAAAAGTCCGATCGCCTCCAGCATGAACGCATAAGCAGGGTTGCCACTTATTAAGGACAAACATTCCAGTACAGTCCTCGAAATCTAAAAATAAATGAGGACTCAGAAAGTAGAAAAAATATTTCTTTAGAAATACTTCAAAATAAATAAGTATAGTAGTTCTAGTTATATGCCCTATTTAATTATTAGTTAAATAGTAGTTAAGAAGTATTAAAAAAAGTATTTAAGAAATAGGTACTTAAGATATATAAATAAAAATATTTGTGTGTCCTCGTCCTCGAAAAAAAATTCGTGGACAGAGAACATTTACCGTAATTCGAGGAAGTCCTCGATTTTTCAGGCCAGGTGGCAGCCCTGCGCATAAGTATAATTAATTAGAAATGACAGCATCGTTCTTTTCAACAATTTTGTATAAAATATAACACAGCGTCTTCACCTATTCGGCCCCTTAATTATATTAATATTTTATTTGTAATTACATAATTTAATTATTTATTATATTTTATATCTAAGAGCTATGAAGTAAGAAAACTTGTAAGAGAGTAAATTTTAACAAAACGACAAAAGGTTAATTTGGCATGTAAGTAAGTAAATATAAGATATTCTGTTAAGCTCTGTCATGATATTGTTTATAACGCAATAGTTACTCTAGAATATAAGATATTCTGTTAAACTCTGTCATGATATTGTTTATAACGCAATAGTTACCCTAGAATAGATGAGGTCGTACCTGCAAGTCGTCAATCACGGAAAAATAAGGAAAGTCTTCCTTGTTCGTAAAATGCTAGAAGTTCATCTGCCTAATTATGAAGTTTCTACTAGAAGTTCGTGAAGTTCATCCATGCGTGTTTGGTGATTGAATATTTTGTGATGGTTTGTAAAGATTTGTAAGTGGAGGTAAAAAATTAGGTCATGACAAACAAAAAATGAAAAATCAGAAGGAAGTTACAGACAAAAAAAATGAGGCCCACTCACCTCCACTTCCGTCTAATTTTCACATGTTAATTAATAAAAAGGGGAGAGATGTATATGATTGTATGTTTTATCAAAAAAAATACACACTGATTTAAACCAAAAGCCCACATTTACAATATTTTTGAAAACCCATTTAAAACATGCATATTAATTCTTTTACACCTGTCTTGTGAACATAATGATAACCCTACGCAATAACCAAATAGAATAAAAAAAACTAAATCTAATGACATAGATATGCATACCACGTATAGCGCTGTGATTAGGCTTTACTTCGGTGGCATTTCGACATACATATTATTCATACATGCAATCATTTTTTTTTTTATAATCAATAGAACCATAATACTATCAAATTAACAGCGTCGTATATTCAACGTTTAATAAAATCATCAAAACTGGTAAAGTTTGCCTTCAATTAGAATTAAACATACGTACATTTGCAACAATCGAAAGCAATAATATCTGCGCTCCACTATTCGTCTCAATTTTAGGGAACACTAGTTATGAACATAAAAATTTATCCGCATACATTTCAGAACAAATTTTATAAAAGATTGTTTTTGTTTTTAACTTCAGACACTTAGTTAAATTTGTATCTAGATCCGTTACGGCTCTGGAATCTTTTGCTTTTAAGTTATGCGATTCGTTGCAACGACCATAATAATTGTCTAAATATTTACCAAATGTTGAGGCATAAAAAAATTATTGTTAGCGTCACATGAGGCATTGATAACAACATAAGACGATAAAATATAAATGCATTTAACATTTAAATTTCTAGTATGAAAAGACAAAAAACAGTTTTTCGCTATAAATTTAGTACAAATGTTAGTTTTTATGTCAGTTTTCTAATTGAATGGGTACTTATACGTTATATTTTAACAATATTTAAAAAAAAGTAAGCCATCAATAAAATGAATAAATTGTTTCGAAAACAAGAAGTTGCAAGTTTTCGGCTTCAAAATATTTTATTTTTCTTATTAATTACAATCATTATAATGTGTATGAAAATTGTCCATGGAAAACAAATCTTGCGAGAAACTACAACATTCACCGATGACATATTGGATCATGGTGTAGTTGTACGGGGAGAACGAAGTGAAGAACGTATTAATTTATCTATTCCTGGTAAATTTCGTAATAATTTTTAATATTTAAATAAATTAAATTTATTTGTCTATATTTTTTCTTTGTTAGGTACAAAATGGTGTGGGCCTGGTAATACCGCCAGCGATTATAATGATTTGGGTAGTCATTCAGATGTGGATATGTGTTGTCGCGATCACGATCATTGTGATAATATAATGGCTGGTGAAACGAAATATAATTTAACTAATACCGATCATTTTACTGTGTTACATTGTGATTGTGATAAATCATTTTACAAATGTTTGCATAGCATTGATTCAGACATGTCAAATCGAATAGGAAAACTATATTTCACATTACGAAATCATTGTTATCGAAATGATCACCCAATTGTTGATTGTGCTGAATATGATACAGCTGTATTTATTCGACGATGCATTCGGTATATATTGGATGAAACTGAATTAAAAAGATATCAATGGTTTGACTTACCACTGTACAATGGTAAGAATGCTCGTAGTGTGGAAGATTTTTTTTATAATTATATTTAGAGCATATCTTAAAGAAATGTTTGAATGAAGTAAGTAATGAAATAAATTCAATTATATGCACAATACTCGGGGAACATACTAAACGTATATAATATATTATACATTTTATTAAATATGTCAGCTCTTAATAACTAGTTACAAGAAAAAAAAATGTAGTCAACTTAAAAATTATTAATATCAGAAAACTACACATTTTATTTTATGTTAGTTTTAGCTCATTTGACTGATAACAAAATACATTAAAAGTTGTTTATAAAATTATTTTCAGTGAAAGGTGGAAACATTTTTTTACATTAACTGTATTCTCCTTCTTTATATATATAAGTTGCATGATGTATTTAAGTTTATTTTAAATTCTCATGATTTGGAAATTAATATTTTTCTAATTATTTCTCAAGCTCACCTATTAAAGAATTACCACGTTCATATTTCTCTTAAATATTTTTTTTACTTTTTCATAACAATTTTTTAATGTGCCTTGTATTATATCAATATTATTATCATTTGTAAGTTCGTTAAATTTTATTTTTTTAATTAGATAGTGATTAATTTTATTTAATTTGTTTTTTTTTTCAAATAAAAACATAATTGGCTTAACATACATACGTAATAATGAAAGTTTTGCTAAAAATGTAAAAGCACAATATCAATATTAAAGTTTTATGTATGTTTTCAATTATATTTTATGTAACCATAAACCGATTAAATGGTAAACTTTAGATTAATAAACATTTTAACGCGTGTGGTATATTGTATACGGATAATAATATTATATTACATTGAAATGATTATTTATTTGGCTTCATAATAATTCCAAAACATTCTTTTCATAAAAATAAAAAAATATCGTTTTACTGTTTTCTGAAATAATGAATCCATAAAAAAAAAAGCTAATAATTTTTAATCTAATACCAATTATATTTTTTAAATACTTTTACTTAGTCCTCCATATTTTTGCAATAAATTATTTTCTGATTTAATATTTATGTTTTGTTTATAAAACTACTATATTTTTAAATCGTTTTAAATGATTATAGCAAGAAAAAACATTATATTCAATATGTTCTCAAGCAATTATTATATATACTTACATCATTATGTATACTTGCTTATCTGGTAAAACTAGTGACTGGCTAGGTTCTAAATAGACAATTTCCAATAATTCAAAATAAACTGGTCTTACATATAATATTTATGAAACGTAAATTTTTATAATTAATGGTGAATATATTATTTTTTGTATTTTTTTTATTTAGTCTATGTAAGAGTACCAAATTACCGATACTTACATTCAACTAATAAAACGAAATAATTTTTTTTTATTGGAAAAAAAATGTGAAAATCATTTATTAGCAGGCTGACATAACTGTGGTAATTGATTTATTTTAAAGATCGAACGTAATTCATCACACAAAATATTACGAAATTCCCATAATGAACGTGATTGCTTATTCTGATTAAATATCTGTAAAAGATACAAAAAAAAAATGGTATATTGTCACATTTTTATAAAACATAAAAATATAAATAAATAACTATTATTAAATATTAAATGCTATTATTTACATGATTGTAAACAATGGTAGGAACATATTGAGGAAATGGTTTTCTAATTAAATGTGTCTCTTTTTCAGCTTCTAACTGTAATTGTATACCCAATTCACTAGTAAAACATTGATGAACGTCATTCCATGTTGCATTAACTAAATCAGCGCACTGTAAAATTGTAAAAATAATTATAATCAATTAAAGAATATATAATTTTTTATTTATTTAAATTAATTAATTTGAAAAATAACTATTTCATACCACTTTCCCGGTATATTCAGCATCATAGTGCATTTGACATGTTACATAACGTACTTTATCATCTTCTCTGTCTTTCAAATAATTTAATGTACATGATTGAATTTTATTTCCAGAACATTCTCCAGGTCCATGTTGACAATCAAATGATTGCCCATTATTATAGCTCTATACAAAAATATAAGTAATAAATAAAAATTTGTTTAATTTAATTTCAAAATATGCAATGTAAAGATTACAAATAATAGTAAAACACTTACCACTGATTTACCAAAAGGAACAAATAAAATTTTAACATAATCCTTGAATATATTATAAACAGGTCCTAATTGATTTACTATGAAGTTCATACTATCGTAACACAGTGTTTCATAATAAATGGCAACATGAAGCTGTCAAATTAATTTAATTTATAAAGTTTTAAAAAATTGAATAAATATATTTTTGTTTTTTTAATTACCTTTTGAGAATCATTCAAATTTTTTACATTGAAAATATTTTCATTTTGATTATCTGTGATATTTACATTATCATCAGCAACAATAAGAATGAATGCATTTAACAGAAATGACAATAATATAATCGTGGTGACGTTAATAAATTTCATTTTAATATGTTCATAAATAGCGATGTATGTTATAATTTATCGAATTTATCTATAAAAATGTAAAGAAATAAATTTCAAGTTTAATTGAGTTTTGAAAAGACGAATCTACGATAAAATGGCACTAAATTTATTGTCCCATAATTACTGTACTTGATCTCAACTTAAGAATATCAAAATTGCTTTTGTCTAAACGTTAAAATATTTTTTAAACCCACACACTCATTCGCACACATACACACACACAAATTTTTGGTTAAAATAATATTTTAATTTTAAGTACCTTCCTAAATGACCGGTACATTTAAACTGAAATATTTTTTTTAATTTCTACCCACGTATGGTAAAATGACCAGGTAAAATTTTGAAAAAAATATGTAGGTTGACAATATTTGACATATACCTAATATTAATTTTAACTTGAGTTTGCATAATGCAGCTGTATATGTATGTATGTATATTTATTATGAGGCTTTGTGAACTAATGAGTATATTTATATTTCATTTATTTATTTATTTATATTTTATGGACGCATGTTGACCGCTATGCATATTTTCCATTTGATATCCTATTTATACAATAAATAAATAAGTAACAAAATCCTATAGGGTGTTCACGTTCATTGAACGAACATTTCTCGAAATGCCCAAATTAAGCAGATACTATTTAAAAACGATATATCGGTATTGTGAAATTGAAATAATGAATTAGATATGATAGTAATTAAGAAGTGGAAAATATGACGTATCAGTTAAATTAAGAATAAATTGTGATTCTAAGACATTTTTTATATCTTTGATGTGTGATTTTGACCGAATCGCTGAAAATAATTTCTCAAAATAACGACTATATTGATACAAACATGAACATCCAATGATCGTTTAAATTTTATAATATACAAAAATAGAAAATTATCCAAGGTAGCAACCAGCCCAAAACGTTGTAATTCAAACTTTTAACATTCTGAGGAAATAACGGGAATTGACAATTATAATTCATCACATTATTCAAACAAAACGCCACTTTGAGTAAGACGAAATTAAAAAAATCCAAAGTTTTCTTTGACTGGATGTTGACCATTGTATTTTCAATATATTTAACTAATAAAATGTAAATCGTTGCATTATTTAGGTAGATCATAGAAGCGGAATAACATTCCATATTCTGTTAAATTAGAGAACCTACATGACGACCCACCGTGGGAATTTTTTTAAAAAAGCCGGTCATAAATCAATATCTCAATAAATATAATAGATACAATTTTGGTGTCTATGGGAAAGTT
>JAABKK020005292.1:0-26644 GCA_011634745.2 Catotricha subobsoleta
ATTACAAATATATTAACTGTATGATTAACTAAAATTAATATACTTATTACCACCATGTTAAAATGCATTTTTATACTGGAAACATACGACGCGACGTCTGGCGGAATAAAAAGTTTTGCCAACGTCTATAAATAAGAAATATATTGAAAAAAGTAAACAATTGTTTCAATAAATTTTTGATTTTTCTGCTAGTATAAATGAATATTTTTCAGATGATTATAAAATTTCACTATAAATCGACAAATTTATTTTTTGAAAGCTTGTATACAAAAAGTAAACAAACAACGTCTGGCGCTTTTTTTTTGCGTAGTTTGCGTTCGATCTATAGCTTAGAAAAACATTTTTTTTGGCACAGAGGTTACTTGTATTTTATGTAGCATATGCTATATACAGGTACACTATTAACAATAATTCTCTTCAATTTCCTTTTCCAAATCGACATCAAGAACCACTTCCTGTACCGTGAAAGATGAACATAATTTTGTATGTGAATTCAATTTAATGTTTAAGGCGGCTGAATAGATAACATAATCTATGATTACTTTTGTTAATGTTGAATTTTCCATACAATATATTTATAAAGTGGTCTTATAGGCGGTATTTAAAATAGGTTATGTTGAACAAAATTCACACATTTTCCATACTTTCTCTATTAACTTTTTAACAGAAATGAAAATGTAAAAAGTGCTACATATACGGACGGCATGTATTATTAGCTATTTTTCTTCTGTAGACATCTTTTTCGAAATATGTCTCTAAAGGCTATTTTATCAATCATGGTTTAAACTAAGTTTAAAACTTAACGAAGTTTAACTTGACAAATTTATTTTAAGTTATTCAAGCAATACAACAATTTATTGAGGTTTAACTTGACAGTTCGCATACATAAAAAATGATAAACTCAGTTTAAACCACCAAAATCTTCAGTTTAAACTCAGTTTAAAGTTAAACCACGATTGATAAAATGGCCCTTAGATTATGCACATGAAGCCACCTTCTGTTGATTTCACGAGTAGTATTAATGGATAGTTCAACCCTACTTACCTGTTGGAACTCGTTAAAAAGTTTATAAAGTATTTTTTTATTTGAAATATTTAATACGAGTGAGTAAATATGACATATGTATTTTTCATCAAATATATGATAAAAGTTACTCCAAACGACAACATTTATTGTTCTTATTAGAAACATGAAAAAAAAATTGCTAAATCTTTTTTATTTTCTATTATGTTTTAGATGAAAATGCAAAATGGCACATTTCACAAGACGAAATCCATTTATATAATTATAAAAACTCTATGGTTAAGTTGTGCAATGTAATGTTTAGCATCGTATTCAATGTTTCGAAGAAATAAAAATAATTTTTTTAATCAAAATGCAAATTGGGTAAATAATTTGTGCTTTTTAAATAGAGATATTTTTGAATTTGAACTTGCTAGCACATTAATAAAGTAAAACTACATATATTGAATTTATTGGAAAAACTACAACATAATTTCGATTGTTGATCTTATTATCGTTATACTTATACACTCTATAAAGGATATATAGATGGTATGTTAAGCTTTAAGTTAGATATGGGAGAATACATTTGACTTCAATAATCATACCATAACAGATGTACATTATGCCATAATACGTATTCATTTAATTTCCCTAAAAGCATCTCGAAACACATACTCGTAATATGAACGTAATATGTATATTGTATATTAAATATATTATTCAATGTCTGCCATTCCCAAAAACATCGCACATATGGATACATCTACTACGATTTATGCTCACATAGTTCTGTATCTTCTGGGGATTATAAAATACATCGACAATCGTCGACATATGATCATATAATATATGACCCAGAACGACGATTTATCATTTATTGATAATGCAGTTATATCTTTTCCTTTGTTATATTTGTTATTTGATAGGTCGACAATATGCTTGTTATTTTTTATAAGCCTCAAATATGTCATATTTTATATACGATATATATTTATTTTCTTTTTGTCGTGTGTTTTGGTATGGTTTAATATAATAGGTATATTAAAAAAAATACTTTCAGTTTATTTTACAATCAGTTAAAATTATAGGCAGTACTTTTTATTATTAATTTGGTATTATCATAAAATTTCATTTTCTAATATTTTATATTTAAATTTTGAATTCAAAATGTTTACATTCTTACACGAAATAAACAATTCTAGTTATTTTGAAATTACATTCAGACAAGTAAATAATGTATTTTACAACAATTATTTTTGATAAACTTATATATGTGTAGAGAAGAACGTTTAAATTATTTAATTATTTAAATGCAATGAAATTGCATGCACGGAATTTGTCATAATAAATCTCTTTTCCATATTTCTGACCATAAAATACTTGTATCTTGTACAACATGAATTAAGCATAATGTATATGCAATTGTGTATTGTTTTACAAAATGTTATAATTATTTAAAATTCTAACATGCCCAATAACTGCTTTCTCATTTCTCACTAATTTAACACATAAAATAATTTACTTAATACATGATAGTTGGTTAATCAATTAAATTAAAATCTTCATAAATTATATTTACTTGATAACATCAATTAAATTATTATTATTGTAGAGGAGTATGTTAAATGTTACATAAATGATATTAAATTCGTATTCTAAAATTTAAATATATACGCAACGAATATCGACCGCATAACTTTGGTCCTAGAATATGCTGCATTGTATGGTATGTTCAATACAAAGAGAAGTTTGCGTAGATTACTTTTGTTACTAACTGTAGTTCTTCTGGTTTTATTACTAAATATTCTATAATAATTTTAGTGTAAAGTTTTTGTGAATATGAAACTATTTTGACCACACAAATGTGGTACAGTGCCCGATTAATATAATTCAACATATACAACAATTCACACTAAATGTCGGTTTTGGTTTAGGTTTTTTTTTTTTTTTTTGGTTTTCGTTTTTCTTCTTTATTTTGTTTTCATGTAATTCTCTACATAATAATAAGCCGAATTTATAACTCTTGAACATTATTCATATTTTTGGTATTCATATAAATATAGTATAATAACTTTCATTGTTATACTTAATAATAGAAATATTTGAAATTTAAGAAATAAATATTATACGAGCTTTCTAGGTTCACTAATAGATAGTTAATTAAGTGCTTCTTGTATTTATTTTCGGTCTATGCATTTTATTTCATTTTTGAAAAATCACATTTCTAATGGTTTGCTTGATTATCAATGGGATTTGAACTGTACTGTAAAATCATAATTTGCGTTATTACAAACAGGGTTGACATCCATAATTATTATCGGGAAATAATTCACCACATTGTCAAACGTAAACAATTTCAGTCAATGAGATGCTTGTATTTTAACGGCTTGTAAATCAATCCTCTAAAACCTACACTGAATAATCACGATTATAATCTTAAGTTAATTAAAGTGATCTAATTGAGCCTAACTGATTATTCTATGTAATTAAAGTATTGTTTACTTTATCGACTATTGATCCAAATCACTTTAGATGATTATGTGTAAAAAATTCTGATACATGATAATTACCTACATGGTTTCTTGAAATATATATATTTTTTGCAGATATACAGCAGATTTCATTCAAAATGTCATCACGACAAGCCTTAACCAAATAAAAACAAAATTTCACATCCCATTATATATGTTAATCTGGAAATATTTTCTGTTTTTCCATTCATATGGGATTAAACTAATAAATTTTTCATTTCATCTTTGAACTTCTGAATTTAAACTTTAAAAGAATCATTTTAATCTTATAATGATTAAATTAAAAATATTTCGGGGATAAAAGTTTTTAATTAATGTGCAGAACCATTTAAAAATATAAAGGAGTTAAAATAAAATATTCAGGCAAATAAAATTAATAATTACACAATGCAATACATTTGTAATTTCAATCAAACGAATTGAAACTTCTATATAAATTAAATGCGCTACTTTCTACTATTTATAAAAGAACTAGATTATTCATTATCTATATAATTCTTTTGTATAGAGTTTTTTTCTGTTTTTGCTTTCTTTATAATTATGAATATAAGTATTGACTCTTCAGTATTTAAAAAGTGTCTTTTATATATGAAATATTGTGCATTCGCTTCATTTGACAATAGAATAATTGAGAATAAATAAATTTTGTCCCAAATTAGAAATAAATTATAATTTAATAAAAAAAAATTATCAATATCTGATGATTTCACTAAAAAATTCAACATTAAAAAAAAAAAAAAATAATAAACATTTTTCAGCTGAGTCTTTAATAAATTAAGATATAATTAAATTAAATATTGAATTGATTTTCTTTTTTTGCCCTTGAGCATGTATTCAGTTTAATCAATTTAACCTGTGGGATGTTCAATAAATAAATAAATAAATGAATCTGGTATTCTCAATAATGAATGGTAGGCGGACGTATACCAGAAATAGATGGGGGTTAATTAACAATTATTTTTAATTATTTTCTCATGAATGTTTATAATATAATCTGGCAGAAACAATGAAAAATTGGAATATAAATTAAGTACATGATAAAAAATATCAATAGGCCAGCTGGTATAGGTTATTTCATCTTCATTGGTTCATACGCTATCATAAGACAATATCAACACTTCAAGACCTTACTAGACGAAGTCTATTAATCGAAAAATGTAACATTAATGTGAATAGAAAGCTACGAGTTCTTTTTTTAGAGCAATTCGCTAAAATGTAAAATAATTTTTTTAAAGAAAAATATATTTACCAAATCCTGGAAAAAAATATAACGTCTTATCTGAGACACCCTGTTTATCACATAATACTTAATATTAATCTATTGCTATTCGTAATGTAGTGCGTGCGATAGAGTAAAAATATCTAGTTAAAATTTTAATGTGATAATAATATAATATATCCGAAAAGTTATTGAAAATATCAAAAGCACACAAGCGAAAAGTCAAGATATACATCTAGTATTATATGCATGCTTGCTTGTGTGGGTTGTACGCATATGTTTTTGTACTCAATTATAAAATTGCAAATACAATTCCTTTTGATTTATATTATTGTTTTTATTTTGTGACCCGTATAATAACATATCTTATCTTATTATAGAATTTTTACAAAAGTTTTTTTTGAAATAATTTTGTTTTCAATAAAAAATACATATATTCTATGTACATATTTTATCACACGTACGACAAATAAAGTTAAAGAAACATACGAATTCAAAACAAAGTTAAAATGTAAACACAGAGCTTAATCTATTGTTACATATTTCATGTATTAGTTTTCTATTATGTACAATAAAGGTAAGCAATTGATGTGTACATTCTCCACCGTTCATTTAATTCTTCTCTTTTTATATTGTTTACAAAAAAGACAAAAAAAGACAAAAAAAGACAAAAAAAGACAAAAAAAGACAAAAAAAGACAAAAAAAGACAAAGAAAGCAAAAAAAAAATGAAAATTAACAATAAATCTGTATACATACAGTCAACAAAAATAACATAAATTTACATTTCTTTCAAATGAAGAATATATAATTGTTTATATTTTTATCTGCAAGAAAGAAAGAAGAAAAAACACATTTTTAGATATATGTAATATAAAAACTACACTGTGAAATGTGAATTGTTATTATATCTTTTTCGTTCGAGGTTCATTATTTCATTAATATTATTTCTCACGACATTAAATATTCTCCGATAATTTTCCTTAAATTACAGTCCATCTAATAAATATATATCATTTGTGATTATTCTATATATACCGAAAATTTATTCAGCATTCTCTTAATTTCGATTCTGCAAAAAGAAAATAGGCATAAATTATTTTCGAATATAACGATTATTATAGAACGCAGCCTAAGAAAATCATCTAACCCAAACAGTTATAAAGATACCATACAATTTTCTATATACATACATTGTAATATACAGCATCCAATTCACTACATAACCAACTAACTGACTACATATATTATATATGTTTCGACCTTTTTCTTTTGTTCGTTAACAAAACTGTTGGGAGTACACAATACTGAAGTATATAAGCGTATAATAGTTTACTATGTTCAGTTCATATAATGTATGATAGATAGATAGATAGATAGATAGTTCTTTTATTCTTCCAGGGAATTTTATTTTCCGGTTGATTTTTCTTTATTATTCATTGTACTGATTTGTGAGCAAATTGAGATATAAACTAATAAAGATTGCATTCCATTAAGTATTTTTGATCAATAAAAATCAGAAGTTATTAGAATATAAAAAAAAAATATATTTTTTAAAATATAATATGTAGCGATGCTGAAATTTCATGCAGTTGATATAATTTAAATGATTTATCTAAAATATGAATTATGTGTATATAAAAATATATTAATAGGGTATATAAAGAGATGTTTCAGTTAGTAATTGCTGTCACAACGTATAATGCTTATTCAGAATACTATAAAACAGAGAATAAAAATCTTTTGTTATATCTTTGTCACTAAGTGTATTCAAGTGCACATCTATTTTAACGTTATGAAGCTAAGATTATTATATTTTGTTAATCTTTATAGTAAATCTACGTTGAAAATATTATTTTATGAAGTGGGATATAGTCTATTGAGAAAGAAGAAGATCTTAACCCATATACACATATATGCATTATTTATATTTATTATAATATTTATCCGTGTTGCAATGAAATTCCATGTAAAATATAGAGAATGATGTAAAACGTATATGCGGTATATGACTATATAATATACATATACTTATAATGGATTTTGTGAAGATTTTGTTAACCAATTTAAAATTTTGCAACTATTTCAATGGCTTTTAAATCCTTTCAAGCTTTTTAACATATTGTAGAATAGAAGTAATGCATACAGATTTATTTTTGGATGTTATTTCAAGTAATTTATAATAATTTTTATTATAGAGATTACTTACTCTTTGGCCCACAGTAATACAATAATAACTATAAAAAATTTATAGGCTGTGTAAGCGTTTTTGAATACTAGAAAATGCGCATAACTGATATTTTATTTTTCTATTTTTTTTGTTAAAGAAAATAATTTGTTTTTTTTTTTACAAAGTTCAATCGAATATTAAAAAAATAAATATTTCTTTAACATGTTTTATGTTTTATGTTTTCAACTTTCTAAGCTATTTGAATATCGCAATTCCTTTCCAATTTGCATTAATCTAGTAAGTCTACTTATAATTTAATTTCGAAATTGTTTAACGAATATCAATAATAATAATACGAGTTAAGAGTGTCTCTATTTAATGTAACCAAAGAAACATTTTATGTACCGTAACATTTTCGTGAATTGCTTTAATACAAATTGTTACCATTTATTTCGTTTTATATTTATATCTTATTTACTTCTATCTATATATTTATTTATGTATATATAATATATATATATATATATGAATTTGTGTAAGTCAACTAACTCGTACCAGCCAATCCAACCACCCTACCTGTCCTAGATTTACGTAAAAACACTTGGAAAACACATAATATTACATCTACTCTTACAATCATTATCGTTATACAAACAGAGTGTAATGTTTTGAACGACGTTTTGGGAATGTTGATTTGATTTGATTTTGATCAGAATCATATGGATGTTACTGTGTTTTTATATGAGTTTAGTAAAATTAAATGGAAGATTGCCTTGGGATTTAGAGAATTATGTTCGAAATGTTAGATATGGGTATGTGTAAGATTAGTCTGATAACATTAATATGAAATGAAGAAATGGCAAATTTGATTTCGAAATAATAACATCATTAGTCTATTGTCTAGCCAAAATTAATTGAGAGTTTTACAAAAAAAAAATTGTTTTGTTATTATAATATGTATTCAAAGTCATGCTGATGGTAAATATCACAAGATTTTATCGTTAAATTAAAATTTATGATAAAATTATTAATTATTTCTAATTTAAAATGAAGAAAACATTATTCTGTCTCCTGTCAAAATGTTTATTTTCCCATATAATAAAGTACGACAATTACATTTAGAATAAAAAAAAAAAAAAACCTGACATTTTATGTAATAAAAATAAATAAATTGTTTAAACTTGTCAAACAAAACTGTATGCTAAGCAATTTTCTGACAACATAAAAATGTATATCAAACTGTTAACATTGTTGCGGAATTCATATTTGTTCACTTGATTTTAGCATTGGATTAACTTTCTGCTAGGAAAATTTATTATTAAAACTTAATGGTAAAACTCAAAAGTTGAAATTACCTAACTTTTAAAATCATTTACGTAATACTTTTCTGAAATGCATACACTTATTTATTTTATTAAATCGCAACCTCAAGTTGACCAAGTATTTACTTATATCTAATTTGGTTTATTTATTTGTTAATTTTTTGCTAGCACTTAAATGAGTAAATGCTGGATGACTTATTTATGGTTATTTGTGTTAAATAAAGAATATAACTTTCCTTGATTGTACCATTAAAAACTTTAAAGATGTTCTTCTTCTTTTCTTTGCATTTATTTTTTTTTTCTTATCCTTTTCCTTTTAATTTTTATTTGGTGTTGTTAAAAAACATTTTGAAAGTTTGTCGTTTATAAAAACTACTCCGGAAAAAGCAATATTTCTTTTTTAAAGCAGACAATAGTTTGCAAAAATAGTTTTATTTTAAATAGCTTCAATATAGCGTAATTTTTATTATTATGGATTTGAAAATTTATTTTTCTTTTTGACATTAACTTTCAACAAAATAATTTATACGAAATTGGTTTGGTTTTTTATAATGTCAACAATATTTTCTGTTTGAATGTTGATGATTTATATAAATGGATTAATAATAACATTTGATTACTGATAAATTATTACATTAGAAAATTTTAAGATGTTGGCATTATTGGCTTTGATTATAAAGTACAAATTTTATAAACCATTTTGTTTTGAAATGTTTTTTGTATCAGATCAAGTCTGAAAATATTTCACAATTGAAATGTTTCATAAAGAGTTGCTTTGATGTCCATAGAAACTATCTTCATTAGATCTTTGGTATAAACTTTAATTACACATATCACACACAATCATCGTGCGCACAATAAAGTACTTCAAATTATCTTTCATTTTATGTAAATAAAACAAAAGCTTATTATATTAAATATAAAGTTAACTAAAATGTACTATTCTTATAGAAAATTAAATGAATTACAGTTTTTGATAGAAAACTCTTTTGTGTAATCGCTCCCTTTTCAAAACATTATAATTATTTATACATAAGACACAAAATAAAAGAAAAGACATCAAAAGATGTTTTATGTTTCTTAACATTTTTATTTTTACAAAGATATTTTCTTGAAACAATCTTTTTTCTGTTTTTTTTTTCTTTTTAAATATAATATAATGTTGGTAAGTACTCTATATCGTATGAAGGTAATGTCTTTATGTAAAGCATTATTTTATATACATTTTAAAACATCGTTTCGACATTGCTACCCACTGACATCAGTACCAATATATTAAATTCAGTAGTATTCTTGAGATGGTTAAAATATAAAAATAATTTATGTTTCAGAGTACAGTAACATCATAAAAAGCACGTATTCTTTATAATATGTAATATGCAGAGGTATAATATCGACGTAAAACATACGAATATTAGAATGAAATAAGTTAGCACATGAGTGAACAGAAAAAAAAACCTCTTAAATTTTTTGCATGTAATTTTTTTTCTTCTTTTTCATAAAATATTTTAAACGAAAACTTTGAAAATGAATTGAAAAATAATTTAACAAAATGCAAATACCTACCCGTACATCGTAGTTACTACATACATGTGCAATGCATTTTTATCATTTTAAAGTATGTCAGCTAAGAAAATGAATATTTTAATATTTTGTTATTTTAAAATAATTTTATTTTTCTTATTAACAAAACGAATTATAATTACGTTTAAAAATGTAATTATGTTTATAACGAAAATCTGTAATCCTATATTAAAATCGAGTTCTTAGATTATTTATAAAAATTATTTAATCAACCACGCATAATGATCATCCCTTTTTACCTTTATTTTTATATTTATTATTATATTTGTATCTTTTCTGTAAATTTCATTATCCATTTCAATATGTTATCTAATTTGCAATTTGTTTTCTCGGAATATCAAACAAACCAAAAAATTTATCGAAAAAATCACATTGATGGAACTAAAAATAAGCATATAAAAAAATAAATATATAGAAAAATACTTATTATAAAAGCAATATTTAAATGACCATCTGCATAGAGAATATTTCTTTCGACCTTCTTTTTTTTTCAGGATAAATGTCAATTCTAAATCTCTTTACTCTCGGATGCCAAGCATTACAGAAAATTTACGATAAATAAAAAAATAAAATATTAAACTATTTTAGCTAACATTTTCTTGTTAAGTAAGCAACGTCAGCATGTTCATTTCTTCTATTTCATTTTTTGTTGTTGTTGTTTTTTTTTTTCGTTTATTATATTGTGGCAGTTTGCTTCTACTACATTATTACAACATGAATATATATTATATGGTATTTGGCGCATATAAAACTTTTTTAAAAACTAACTCTGCAAACATATAATATACAAACATTGAATATTATGTATTAGATAGAAAGGCGAACAATATAATAGAAATTGGAAACCAAATAAAAATATAAATATAATTTTTTAAGACATTTCTCTACAATCGTAATGTGCGATAAGAAAAAAATATTTCTCTCCTGTTTCTGAAGTTACGAGGCGACTATTGGTATTGACATTTGTCTATTGTTTGATTGTGCAAGTTACGTGATAAATTAAATTTTCTTAGCTTCGTTCGTTTTCATACTTATCGAAAGGGGAAAAAAAGAAAATAGAACAGGAAAAATGTAGTAGATCTTTAAAATTGGCACGATTTAATTGGAACATTATATATACATTATACAATGAAGAATGCAATTACGTTATATTCCATTGGCATAGCGCTGGTGTTAAATAAGAATTAGGTTTAACACATTATGTAATAAGTGCACATATATTTAAGCTATATTATCTAATAAATAGATATTATTATGAATCAACGTGCTCAATATATACACAAGCAGTATTTGTCTTTGGTTATTCGCAGGGAACACTTATGATTTGATGCTACGCAAGCTAAGAAGCAGACTTATTTTCTAATTAATAGATAATTAAAAGAAAAAAAAACTTATTTACACTCGTTATTTTTTATCAGATAATGCTAAATTAATTAAATTTAAAACAAAAAAAATTCATGTTGTAAATAATTTCTATGGGGGAAAATATTAGCTTGAAGATAAAGTTCAACAAGAGAACAAAATAACTTTTGTTGCAAATTCTTTAAAATTTGTACCGAAACCTATGTATAAGTAATTTCTTAAAAAACACAAAATATTTATTAAGCCAACGCAGAAAAAAAAAACAAAATAAAACAAAAAAATTAAAAATACAAATTGGTAGACTTGTCGTAATTAATAAATTACAAATTTACATTTCAAACTTTTTTTCTTTTTTATATTTCATTTAATAAATAAATAGATTGTGGACGCGCGCTGTTTGTAACAAACAAAATGTAAAAGAATATTTAATAAATTATGTGCTCATAAATTGTATAAATGGCATCCACCCACCTGCTGCTACACTAGAGAGTCTATATAAAATAATTGTGTGAATTTCATCAACATAAATTTGTTCCATTCAATTAAAGAAAATTCATTTTTCGAAAAACTTCCGCAAAATAAAAAACAAAATAATTTCTTAATGAATCCAGGACTAAATAATATATATCGGACATGACAAGTCCATCATATTTCTTTCCTATTCTGTATTTGTTTCTCTGTTATTTTTTTATTATTTTTTTTTCAAATGTGAGATTATATATAAGTATATTTTTTTCATTTTGATTAAGCACAGATGAATTATTATCTATCTGTTATGAAGACTATTCTATGTTTTATTTTTCTTGTAGAGCTACATTGAAAAACTGAATTTTTATTTCATTTTACGTCGTTACCAGTTTACCAATCGCAATCACCCACACTTTTTACCTTTTGCTTTTTTTATATCGTTATCTATTTCAAATGGAAACAAATCGTACAATATTTGTTTATATTTTTACCTTGAAAAAAAAAAATATTATAAGTATATAAAATAGAAATTCTGAAAAATATTTTATTTTTATTTCAATATTTTTTTTTTGCTTTATTTGTATTGCAATGTTTGTTTAAGAGTGTTTAATGTTTATATGAAATTTAAGAATATGTATTTAAATCAAGATATTTTGAAGTAACAAAGGGACGGCAGAATAAAAGAAAGAACTAGAGAATTTGGCTACTTCCCTTGGCTTAATAATAAAACAAAGTTTTCTTCCTCTTGTTTTTTTTTTTGTATTTTTGTTGCTTAGTAATATATTTAGTGTGAAATATCTGCCTACAATATATATAAGTTAATACATAGAACATATAGATTTAAACAGATTTATGGGACAAGAAAATATAACGTATTACAAAGTTAGTGGATATTGCAATTCTTAACTTTTAATAAAGATTTTTTTTGCTCAACTCAGAACATATTTCAATGACATATTGTGAAATATTATGAGCATTGTACCAGAGAGAAATCATACAATGGAATTCGTAGCGAAAAATATTGTTTTCAAAACTTTTTCAATTTAAAGAGACATTTTCATAAAGTTTTTTCTGCTATTAAATATTTGTTTTACATTTTTATTGCACAAATTTTACCTGTGCTAATTTTACGTCACTTACTCGTTTTATTTTTTCTTCTTTAGTTTCATATTTATGTTATAACATAACATAACATAATTAAGTTGCCATTCATGATGAGGCCATCTTCATTCAATCTATTTATAATATAAATATTTTAATAAAACACTTGAATTCAATTGATATAAAGAGGTAATTGCTCTGCTTGAATGTTAACCATTTATTTTCTTTTTTTCTTTTTAGATTAAGCATTAATTCCACTTAATTTAAATTGATATTTTTCACTCCTTTTTTTTACGAATAAATGTACGATAATATTTTAAATAAACATGAGTCGAATTGAATTAAATTAACTTGCATAAACTACTATAAATCTGAACTGAATTATTTTATCGTCACCGTAATATTAATATAGAATAATGCAGCAAATGTTATTTGAAGTCATATTTTTAAAGGCACTGACTACTTTTTTCTTTAATCTGTAGCAAAAAAAAAAAAACAAACAAACAGAAAATACAATATATGATAGGAAAAAATTATAGAGTTTATAAAGCCATTTTGCCAAAAACAAAAAAGTATTTGTTTAAAAAATATTTTATAAACTTGTACTGAAAGCAATTTATGTTGTCTGTAAAGCAGTGGAACACTTTTCTACAATTAAATAAATTGTTTTAGTTTTTTTTTTGTTCTGCATTCAAAAAGTGCAGTGTAACTTCTTAATAATATTAATTTGTAATTTGTTATATGTTGTATTATAATCGCTATAATGGCTCCAGTTTGTTAGTCATGTCTACCATGTTATAATCTGTATTATATTCTTCACCAAAATCATAAATGCGATGCTAATATTTTATTAATACGTAACATACGCTCTTTATGCGGAACAATATTATTAATGTTTAACATAGAACGATTTTCAAGATAACATGCAACAAAAACAATCTTTCTGTTTTTGATAAAAAAAATAAAAAAAATTGGAAAAAGTTTTATGCTCTGGTTGCGATGCCAAATGGAAACACCTTTAACAGGTGATAGCCAAAACAAATGCATATTGGATGGTTCGTGTTATTTTTAAAAGCATAATATTAACCTTAATATATACTTAACTACTTATAATAATAATAATACAGATCATTTTGTAAATTATAGTTTGATAACTATTGTATTTAAGATACAACTTAATAAAATGTTACCTGGCACGAACAATGTGAAATTTATTGTATGAGGTAAAATGTATTTATTTATTTATTCCTGTCTCTCGTATTTCCGTTGCATATAAAATCGTATAGAAGCCGTATATCTACATAAATAATGGATGTTGTAAAAGAATTTCCATTAATCATGACTTTTCTTACATGTTTGTTCATTATTTATACAAGATGTATATGTCATTAGTTGATGCTGTAATATATATAATATATATAATATTATATATGTAACATAATAACATACATCCACAGAATATCTAATCTATATATTACAACAGTATAATAAATATATGTTTTCTGACTTAAGCCCGCCCAAAATGTTATTGTATTCAGAAGTTTACAACATTATTCAATTAATAATATTTTCCGTATTTTCTTTCAATATCGGTTATAGGCTCTTCTGCATACGCATGACGTAGTAGCAAGAGAGGTATATGGCGAGGAAGCGTTACGAGTCACACCGCCACCAATAGCTCCATATTTAAATGGAGACGATAATGATAGTGTTGATAATGGAGAACTACAACATGTCACCAGAGTACGATTAGTTCAATTCCAAAAAAATACAGATGAACCAATGGTAAGTAATAACAAGACTTAATCAATTCTTTCTCTTTTTTTTTAAATCCTTATCAACTTTTTTTTTTTATTTTAATGAACTTTGACGTGTTTCTTTTCATTTTTAATAACCATAATTAAGGACAAATATTCTAACGTTTTTTCGTTATAAAATTACTAATTAATTAATTGTTTTTGCAATTAAATGATTTCAAACAATATAACAACAACAAAACAAAACATTTACAGGGAATAACACTAAAAATGACAGAGGATGGACGATGCATTGTTGCTAGAATTATGCATGGTGGCATGATACATCGGCAAGCAACGCTTCATGTTGGCGACGAAATTAGGGAAATAAATGGTCAACCAGTGCAACATCAATCTGTCAGCCAACTGCAGAGAATGCTGGTACGTTTTCTTTTTTTTTTTTATTATATTGTATTATGTATTAGTATAATTAAAATAATCCAACATTTAAAAAGAAATTGTAAATTTTTGGTGGGTTTATATTTTTAATTTAAGCGAGTTTTGTGGCAAAAAATTATACTTTTTCTCTTCAATTTTTTCTTTCTTTTTTATTATTTATTTATTTTTCTATGTATTATTTTTTTGTTTTTTGAATAGTTAACAAGCCTTGAAGAATCTGGTGTGGCGCATTTTATATTCATGAATTTTATGCTAAAATTTTAAATATGCGAGCACAATAATAATATTTTACTGTGCATTTTATAATATGACATCATAGTTCAGTTTCAGATACTTTTTGTGTTTGGTGTGTGTTTGCATTCACCTATAAATAAAAAGAAAAACCATATAAATAATTCTGGTTTATATTTAAAGCGTACAATACCAGTGTGTTATTTGCTATGGCTTTTTATTATGCTGCTCTTTATTCTTTTTTTTATTTCTTTTTTTTAAAAAATTATTTGAATAAAAAATCATAATTTGTTTTTAATTAAGCGTATTTGTCTGAAAATCAAAGTATATATAAACTTTATTTATTTTCTATCTTCATTTACAGCGTGACGCTCGTGGTTCTGTAACCTTTAAAATAGTTCCTTCATACAGAAGTGCCCCGCCACCATGTGAGGTAAGCATTTTGATTTTAATTGAATTTCTTTGTTATCATAACTATTGTATATTGTATATACCTATATAACTTAAGCATTAATTATATTATAATAACCGAAGAGATTATTCTTTTAATGATGAAAAAAATTTGAAAAATGATATCATTTAGAACTTTGTAATTTTAATAGCGTTTTTTTCTTTTTGCATCATTAATTTGTCAGCCCTGTAAACTGAAAATGAAAAATATAAAATAAAATATTCAGTTTTGATTGAAGAAAAGTTTTATAGCCAAATTTGGACGTTACCAAAGACTTTTCTGTTCATCGCTTTTCTTTTATTTATTTTTCTTTCATATATTCGAAACAGATGTGTCTTTAAGATTTAATAAGTTTATTATCCGAAATAGAAATAAAATTCATCCTTCTAAGTGTACAATCATTAATTTTCTTCGATAGCAATGTCAAGAGAAGATAAGTTTTATATTTTTGAAATACATGCATAATAAAATCTATTTTAAGTATACCGACAAAATAACACTGCCACCATACACACTTTAAATTACAGTTTGAATGGTTTTAAATCAATCTTTTAAGACAGTTTGAATTATTTTTAGAATTCCATAAAATCAATATATATGCGATTATTTTAAATTGTCGATGGCATATTTTATTGCTGAAAATGCAATATTGTCATATATTCTTTGGAACATGTTTGCTGTTATCGTATTTTTGTTAATCTATAAATGCGTATAGTGACTAACTGTTTATTATATTGGAAAGTTTAAAAATTGATTACTAATAAAAATACCTTTTTTTTTATTGTCAGACCTAAAATATATTTTTATAATAACTAATTAGCTATATAATAATACTTATAATGTTACGAGTATAAGCATCTTAAATCCATCCTATGAACTCATTAGCTACGGTTAAATATAAAATAGATAATTAGAATTCATGTTACCATTTACAAATTTAAATATATTTAGAAATGTGTTTAAGAAAACATATATATGTAAAAACAAAAACCAAAATCCTTATCTCTTCCTTGCGAATGCAGCTTTTCAGGATTAGACCAACTCCAGTTCTAGTAAGTATTTTAATTTTAAAAAAAAAATTACAAATAACAAATATATAGAGAATCTAATTTTGCAGCTTTTTATTTTTCGTTTCTGCCGTTACCCAAAATCAAGTTTTTTTTTGTAAACATTAGATTTTCATTTTAATAACAACTGAAATCCTGTTAATAAAATTTTAATATATTGTTATTAGATTAACACCCCATCGTCATTCTAACCAAATATTTAAATTATTATTTACAATTAGTTTACATTATTAAGCTTTTTGTTAAACCAAAAAAAAATTAATTTTTAATTCTCCTGGTGGAACAGATTTTCGTTCGTGCTCAATTCGATTATGATCCACTAGATGATGAATTGATTCCATGTGCTCAAGCTGGTATTGCATTTCATACTGGTGATATATTACAAGTTAGTAATCAGTAAAATTCCTTTTTTCGAATTTGAATATTCGATTACGTACTGAAAAAAATCACAATTTTAATTTCGTTTGAATATGTTTAGATAATTAGCAAAGATGATCATCATTGGTGGCAAGCAAGACATGATACAGTTGGTGGTTCGGCTGGTTTGATACCATCACCAGAGCTTCAAGAATGGCGCATTGCTTGTCAAACGGTTGACAAAACCAAACAAGAACAAGGCAAGTATATTCTAAAAACTATTTATCTTTATTATTTTGTATTTTATTGTATTCTAGAGTTTCATATATTAAATTAAATTAAATGATAATTATTGTTTCGTGTCAGTGTGTGTGTTTTAACTTTAGTTTTTTAAGTTTGATTTCAGTTTTTTGTTTTACAACACTATTTATACTGAATATATATACAATTACTACAACACATATTTTATTCTATTTGAATTTTATAGTTTTTAGGCTATTTCAAATGATTCAAAATATTTTTTATTTATCATTCCATTCATTTGTGTGTCAATAATTCATAAATCCAAATGTATTCATTCTGGCAAATCATTTCACATTTTTTTTTTTTAAATAGAATAAAAATACTTGTATTTTAAATCAAGTGCAGAATAATTTAGCTATTTTTTTCCATTTTGCATTATTTTCCTATAAATTATAAATATGTAAAATTTTAGGGGATATTTTTTTACGTTTTCTTTTTTTATTTTGAGTATTTACACGCCACAGCTTAATTTTCGACTCTCCATTATGTGATTACGACACAATATGCCCTTTTATTCACTCACCCACCATTCATCATGGACATCATTTTTATTTTACCAATATAATTGCATCGCTTCTTATTCTATCAATAATTTTCTTCTTTTTTTTTTTAAAACATAATTACAAATTTTCTGTTTTACCAATTCACGTCTTGTCTCTATGTATTAAATACTTTTTTTTATTATTTATTTACTTACAAAATTTCTATATACTTTTTTATTATTGTCGTGAATTTTATAAGTGTTGACTTTTTATTTTTAATTGTTGTTGTTGTGGGGCGGCTATTTATATCTACAAAATAATCAGGAGAGTCTGGACCAGGATGTTCAGCTCATGCAGAAGGATGTGATGGATCCACAGGTATTCCACCAATAATGCCAGAAAACAAAAAAAAAACTGCACTATTGTAAATAAAAATAAAACAACCAAATCAAAAAAAAAAAAAAAAGCAATTCATGTAAAACCAAACAAAAACACAAATTTTAGTTAATCCTTTTTTATTATTTCATTTTTACAATTAAAAATAATATTTTTTTATTCAACTCCTTTAAAGTTTTACTTATCAAAATAATGGACCACTTTTATCTCTAAAGATTCTTATAAACCTTTTTTGAAATAAAACTAAAACACTTGATAATGATTTTCTCAATTAACTAATTACCAGAAAAAAAAAGCTTTTATTGAATTATTAAATTTCAGCAGACATAAAATGCTTCTCAAATTTAAATTCATAATAATGAGAATTTATAAAATTTCATTAATTAATTTACAATATTTTTCTTTTTCTTGTTATATTAGGTTTTAGTGAGATTAAGATTTGTTTCTCTGCATGCAATTATATTTTATTTATAATATTTCATTAATTTTGTTTTGTTTCGTTTTTTTTTTATTTGGAAAATGAGTTGAATTTTTTCTCCATAATTTTTAACGTTCTAAGTTCCAATTTAACTTTGCTGTCTAAAGTAAATTAATTACACTTTTCTTTCGTTATTTTCGATTTGAATATTTAATTCTTATTATCTAATTCGGAATAATAGATTGATTGAATTAATATTTAAATGTGTTTTTTATTCCTAGCAATTTTTTGTTTTTGTTTTTCTTGAATCTAATTGTTCAGCTAGGTATATAAATATTAAATATAGATTTAATTGTTGATAATAAATTCAATTTTAAATTAATAATTTTTAACCAAAGAATTTTGAACCAATGAATTTATGTATTTTGCCAAGCGAAACCAAAAAAGCTTTTTTTCAAATATTTCAAAGTTAAATAATATATTTTTTTTTAATTTAAATTCTCCAAAAAAAAAAATTGCTAATTTTTTTAGATACCGAATAATTAGAGTATTTCAGGCACTTTAGTTATATTGTGTTTGTATTGAGAATTATTATAATATTGTTATCCTTTAATTATTATAAATATTTATAGTGATTTTTTTTTATTATTATTTATTTATTTAACTAACCAAAGTTTTGAAAGTAATTCAGAGCAAATATTTACGCTGTTTAGTGGAAAAAGAAAAACAAAATAAAAATGGTGGAATTAAAAAAAAAGTTCCTATTTAACTGTGTTGTAATCCGTAACACGTTAAAATGAAAACTAAGCTGTGAAAGTTATGATACGTTATTAGGCGATCGCAAAGCTTGCTAAAAATGCATAAAGATTTTATTATTTGCTTGAATATGAAAAAAAAAATCATAAATGAATTAATTTATTGAATTATCACGATTAATTAAATTGCAGTGTCTTCGAAATCAATCGATTTATCCTCATTTATTATGGCATTTTAATTGAAATTAATCCGAAAATGTGTCTTCGCTCTAATATAAGAATAGATTTTTTGCTAAAAGCTAAGAATAATCATAAAACATTTTGATTAATCTTAACTCGAACATAAATTGGCTGATTAAAATAATCTAGTGTTTATTTAAAAACAATTTTCAAATTATTCAAAACAAAAATATACACAAAAGGAGGATTTTTTCGTTCGTGTCGTAGCAATAGTTTTAATAGTTTTTTTTATGATTTTTATTTTATAACAATACCCTTTTTTATAACCGCTTTTTAGGAACGCTTCCAACTAGAAAACAGCTTTGTGGAAATTTGAAGGCAGTTATGAGCTTCACAATTTTTTTGCTTTCAGTGTGTTTTTTCTTGTTATTTAAATTTAAATTATATTCACCCCTATTTTTAATTAAAATAACTAAATACATATTATTATATTTATATTGGTTTTATTTTTTTTTAGAGTCTAATCAAATTATTTATAATAATAGAAATTTATTGTTTTCTTAAGATTCAACTCATTTATTTTCTTCTTCTTTTTTTTTAATATTACAGTTAATTGCTCAATATTTGGTAGAAAGAAGAAGCAATGTCGAGATAAATATCTAGCTAAACATAATGCCGTTTTCGATCAATTGGATTTGGTCACTTATGAAGAAGTTGTTAAAGTTCCACGTAATTATCACCAAATTTATTATTATTATTAACTTATTAATTTTATTCAACATAAATTATAAACGATATTATAATTAAAAATGTTTTTTATAGTGGGCGATCCTGCATTTCAACGGAAAACCCTTGTTTTACTTGGTGCTCATGGTGTTGGACGTCGTCATATCAAAAACACTTTAATAGCTAAATATCCAGATAAATATGCGTATCCAATTCCACGTAAGATTAATTCACTTCCATTAAATATAATCGATAATAATGTTTAATTTTAATATGTAGATACAACCAGACCACCAAGACAAGATGAGGAAAATGGAAGAAGCTATTATTTTGTATCACATGACGATATGATGGCTGATATTGCGGCAAATGAATATTTAGAATATGGTTAGTTAATTCAATTTATTCTCTCATTAAATTATGATTAAATTGATGCTAATTCACATTTGAATGTAAACTAATTATTTATCTATTTTCTCTTTTTCATTTTTAAGGTACACACGAAGATGCTATGTATGGCACAAAGTTAGATACTATCAGACGAATTCATAACGAAGGAAAAATGGCTATTTTAGACGTGGAACCCCAAGCACTTAAAATTTTACGAACATCCGAATTCACCCCATATGTTGTATTTATTGCAGCACCATCCTTAAATAATATTGCTGACGTAAATATTGAATATAATTTTATTATTAAAACGAACATATTTCAATTATTCAATTAATTAATTTTCAGTATGATGGCAGCTTAGAACGTTTGGCCAAAGAGTCAGATATGTTGCGACAAGCTTACGGTCATTTCTTTGATTTGACTATTGTTAATAATGACATCAGTGAAACAATATCAACATTAGAAAATGCTATTGAAAAGGTACATGCAACTGCACAATGGGTACCGGTATCATGGTTATACTGACAAGACAGTGAACTTGAGTGTGCTGAGTGCGTAGATGATTGCGAATGTGAATATTGTGATGACACTGGGTCACATTATGATCTAAAATGAAAATTATAAAAAAAAAAATGAGAAATTGTCACCAGCATCTCTAATCACAATTTAAATTGTAAATTTACTTAAAAATGTGTTATTAACAGCGGTAATTACGTTCACAATTTATTTCAATAAAATATAATTATGTTTAATAATATATACCTAAGTGTGAAAAGAACAACAAAAATAACAACAAAAACATCAACAACAAAATAAAATATATAAATTAAAAAAAAAAAACATTAAATAACATTTAATATTAGGTCTTTTTTAAATATTTAGACAAATATAAATAAATAAAAAAAAAAAACCAAAAAATGTATTAATTTATTTGAAAAAAAAAAAAATTATCATTTTTTAGAACAATTACAAAAAATGGGGTACTTTAGTAACTATTAGCGATAATTTTATTTTGTATTTTTAAGATAATAATTAGTTTTAATATTATAAGTATATTATTGTTTATTGCTGAAAAAAAGAAGACATTATAAAATATTTTTTATTTAAATATAATTTGATTATTTAAATAATTACATCGTTCCTTGATTGTTTGTCGTTATTTGTAACTCAAAAATATTCATTCATTTAAAGGAGACATTTAAAGATAATGCAAATACACTTATACTACACTTATAAAACGGATTAAATTCGGTCGGATTACAGATTTTGCAGTTCACTTATGTATTATCATAACACCTGATTCAAATGTTAAAGTGAAAATCTACCTTCAAAAGAGTTAGACAAAATCAAATTCTCTAATTCAAAAATGTAATCAGCTCAAAAATTGATTAGTTTTTCAAGTTTAGCAATTTATTGCTCACTTATCTCTATTTGCAGAAAGAAAAACTACAAAAATAATAATTTAGTACACGCATTTAATCCATTAAATATTTCGAAAAAAGTAAATAAAAATAAATGAACAAAAAATACAAATAATTATATTCCAAAAATAAATCAGGATGGAAAAATAACAAATTTAGCGAGTGAAATGTACTTATTTATGTATACTGAATTATTTTTACTTAATTAATTTTTAATTAATAATTAAATCTTCTTAAAATTATATAATTTGGTTGAATATCGCGCAGTATTATTAATTTTTTTATTATTATTATTATGAATTATGGTAAAAAGTGATAATTGTTTGCATTAATTTAAAATTAAACTCAAACACTATATAATTAAATAAATTAAATTAATATATAAATTAAACAAAAAAAAAAAAAAACACAAAAACAAAAAACACAAGAAACAACAAAAAAAAAATTTAAACATAGTTAGAGCGATATTCTGCTAAAAAAAAAATGTTAACATTAATAAATTAAGATAATAAATATTAAATATGAATAAATAAAAAAAATCGACGAACTGTTAATAAATATTCAAATTATATATGTATTATTATAATATAATATATTATAGTATGCATATTATAATATATTATATAGTTATATATATAATTATAATATATATATTTAAACAAAACATAACAATTTCAAATTAAATTTATAAATTAATGAAAATAACATAAATTAATAATTAAAGTAATTAAAACTAAATAAAATTAATAATAACTATTAAAAAAAAAAGTAATTAACAATTTAAAAAAAGAAAAAAAGGGAAAACGTAACACACAGACGCAACTTGTGACAACTTGTAACGACTTGGTGACGTATTTTTATATGTTTGATTAATTTTCTTGATATTTGTATAGAAAAATTTCCAATTTATAGATGGAACATTCTTATTTGAAATGTATTTTTTTATTTAATTTTTTTTTTGTATTTATTTATTTTTAATTGAACATATTATGTTACAATGATTTTAGAAGTGATTCAGAATTAGGTTCAATTATTTTTTTGTTATACTGTAAGAGCCGATATTTTGTGCAGATCAAAACAAAAGTTTACGAAACAAATTATTTAATTATCTGGTGATGTTATTCATATAATACTATAACTTTGAAACAGAGTAGGTTGAACTTCTTTTATCTGTGAATATATTTCTTTTCAATATTAATTTATTATTCTATACCAAACTATTCAATGATTGTTCATAAATATATTTATGGTCATCGTCATAATAGACTTTGACCGCAACCATTTGGCTTAATATATTTTACATTATGCATCAAAAATCTTAGATCTTTATATACGTCTTAAGACATACCCTGAATTGAAATTATTGCTTTAATAATGTTAAATACGTCTCCGATACGAGGATGTACGGTACAATATTCCAGGGGAAAAAAAATATTATAACGATTTGAAAAACAAGTGTACACACATGTAAATTTTTCATGAAATCAAATTATTACTGTGGCACAAATTATGTTGATCTTTTCTAGATCTTAAATTATATTTCAATCTGCTTTAAATTGAAATTTAGGTAATATTAATAGAAAAAAAAAATGTTTTTTATATTTGATGATTTTGTTTATCTTATTTAAGAATTTTGCCACTAATCTTATTTGCTTACTGATAAATAAAAAATCGAATTCAATAAAAATAGAAAAATTATATCATATTATTTAATAGCAAATAATTTCAATTCTCATTTAAAAAAACAGTTGATTCAAAAATGTATCTAATCCAAAAAATATTGGGTAAGCAATAATAAAACATTTGATTTTGTATATCTTATAATTTCTATTTTTTTAATTTCAAACATTATTACCTCATTTTTTAATAGAATTATTACAAAGTAAATAAAAGAAGAAAGAACAGAGTTTGTTGTAGTAATTAATAATTAAATAAATAATTAACACAATATATAGAGAAACACAGCAGAATATATATATATATTTAACAATTAAAAAAAGAAATAAAAGAAATATAAAAAGAAAAAAAAATTATAACATTTGTCATGATTAAGTGCGGGGATGAGTGATGATGGTAAGGCAATATTATTTCTCAATTTGTGCGAATGTAAAATTTTTGTCAGAAGCAATTTAACTACTCGATTTAATGAAATCAAAAAAAATAATAATAATAATAATAATTATAATAATAATAATACTAAAATAAAATCCAAAAATGCAAAACAGTTAAAGAAGTTAAAAAAAAAAAAATTAAAAAAAATATTTAAAAAAAAAGTCTTATCAAGTGTTTTGCTTTTGTGTCATTTCTCAAATTGTTATTTTTTTTTTGTTTTATTAATAGACGATTATAGAGAATATATTTTATTAAACAAAGAATTGCAGCGCAGAGTATAGAAACCTACTTCAATTTAAAATTCTATTTTAATTTATTTATTGAAATATTGTAAGCGTTTAAAATTGCGCATACCTGCATTAGGTAGCATTTTACATTTGTGCGATGTTTTTTTTAAAATTTATTTTATTGAAGTTATATTTTTCATGTTTATCTTATTTGCCTAGAATAAATTTTAAACTGTGAAAGGTTTTCAATAGTCTTTTCATTATTCTGAAATAATTCAATTTGATAAAATCATTACATTTGATCATCAAATTATTAATGAACAAACGATATTCAGATGCAAATTGCAAAGACTTAAAAACTCAAAACTAAAAAAAAACTAAATTCGCAATACATTTCTAATATTTTCAATTGTTTTGCATATTATTAAATTGAAAATAAATCGTTTATTAAAACTACAAAGTGTATCTTAATAAATAATAAAAGTTATGGATCATTTCAACAATCACCATGAATTAAAAAAGAAATATTAGCTGTAACAACATTTAAATATATAGATTTAATAACAAACAATTCATTCAAAAATGATATGCATTTGCTTGCTGTTACTGTTTCATATAATTTCTTTTTTTTCTGTTACATTAATCCGATTCAATTACTTGATATTTAAATTTTATTATTATAAACAACTCGTGTAAAACAAAAATATGAATTTAACATAGTAAACTTGTGGTTTCAAAATTAAATAAAAAAAATAAAAAGTAAAAAGATAAAAATAAATAAATAACGCAAGAGAAAAATTATATAACATAAATATTCTATTGTACTATTCTTAAATCAGTTTCAACCAAAAAAAAAAATTAATTAATTAATTAATAAAAAGTAATAAATTATATTCACCACCACATATAACAAAAAATAATAAAAAATACCACACACACGTAGTTCAAAATTTACTTACCTAAATTACATTATTCTCTCAATAAAAATTATGATATATTCAAAAATAAAATAATAAAGAAAAAAAAATACAAAAATACAAAAATACAAAAATACAAAAATACAAAAATACAAAAATACAAAAATACCAAAATACAAAAATACCAAAATACCAAAATACAAAATAATATTATAATAATAAAATCATAAAATGAACACCGCGCACACAAAACAAAATAATAATTGTTAATTAGATTAGAGTTTATGAAGCGAAAGTAGCTCTTCATTTTCTTACAATAATTTAAAACAATTGTATGAAATTTTTACATTTTTGGCAAAGTTTGTGGATCATTTCATTGAAAATAATATCAATTTAAGAATAAAGAAAGCTAAGTAATAATTTTGAAATGAAGATGAATAAAGTGTAATATTAATTACTTTATCAGAATCATAAATAAATATTTCTGTTTATTATTTGAAATGATTAAAAATCAAATCAATTTGTGTAATTTAAAATTTCTAATCAATTATTTCGTTTTTGGATGTTTTGGAACCGAAAAATATTAAGCAATAACATTTTAAATTCTTGCGAATCATAAGCCATTTTGTTAAAACATATAATTTTTTCCAAATCTAATATATTTTTAATTATATTACATATATATAAATATATATATATTATATATCAATTTATTACAATAAAAAGATAAAAACGTAAAACACACAAAAAAGCAATCGAAAGTTATTAATACAAAATTTTATGAATTCACTTATAAATGATTCAACGAGTTAATATATGTGCCACTAGAAAAGGTAAATTGCCGGGTAATTTATTTAAAATTAAAACAACAAATTTTCATAAATAAATACAAACAAAGAAAAGTAATAATATTTGTTAGCAATACAAATTCGAAAAGAATTATATTTACAATTTATCCTTTTTTTATTTAAAAATAATTAAAAATAAAAAAAAAAAATTGAGTGAAACTAAAACGAAAACATTGAAATATAAACAAGCTACACATACCAGCATAGTACATACAAATCATATATTATATACCTAAAACAGACATTTAATAGATATTTGTAATATGTTATATTTATATATTATAATTCAATGAATGAAACATGTATCTAATTAAACAAAAATAAAAATAAATAAAAAATATAACAATATGCAAAACAATATATAATTAATAAAAAAAAAAAAAATTATAAATTATATAGATATA
>JAABKK020005303.1:0-26642 GCA_011634745.2 Catotricha subobsoleta
ATTAAAAAATGATCTTCTACAAAAATATTCAGTGAAATTGTATCTACGCTATGGACATATTTTAAGTTTTTTCCAATTTCACTGAATATTTTTGTAGTAGATCATTTTTTAATCAAAAAATTGTTTAGTACATTTTTTCAGCGTTGAAAAAGTTTGATGAGTTGTCCATGAACTGTCCATGCAGATCTCTGGTGAAGACATGACAAAAGTACAGTACAGTACACAAACTTATTTATAAATTTTTCAAACTTATAGAATTGCCATATATTTCATCTTAACGTTCATAGATAACTTACCTAGTAGTTAGTGAAGTAATATCTTTATTTATGAATCATGCATGGTTCATGGATTTCAGGTAAGATCTTTTTTAACATGGGTTGGAAAATCTTAAAGACTGTGCGTTACGTTTTAAGTATTTTATTCGGCAAACAGTTCATATAAAACTTTGCAAATACACTTTATTGCATTTAAATTAAACCATAAAGATTATGATCGCTGGTAGATATAACAATTTTTTAAAAAAAAATCATGAAAATAAGTAACATCTTAATAAATGTTATTCTAAACATTTATCACGATACCTTTATAACTATATGTATATACAAAATATATAAGCTGTAAATATTAAATTAGATATTAATGATTATTATTATTAGATATCAACATCGTCAAAAGATTTTTAACCAAAAAATATTAAAGACTCATTAGCTTTCTAAAATATTTACATAATAACAAGTTTTCAGAAGAAAAGGGGTAAATATAAAAGACGGTATGTGTTTAAAATGCCATAAGCATAAAATTTATGCATTCCCTTTATGATCTTCTATATCGCGTATTTAAGCTATGATGTTGATAGAAATTGTTTTGGTATACATAAAGTTCTATGAAAACATATATATATGTACCTCTATAACACCGATATAGGAGGCACTTATAGAAAATGTACGTTACTTTTACTCATCGATTATCATTTAAACTATGTAAGATGTATTTTATAGAGAAAACCCATTAATCATCCTTTAATAAGCCACCCAAAATTTTAGTCAATGACAATATAGAAAGTATTTTTATCTACTGTGTATCCGCGTTAGCTTCTTTCATAGAATATTGTTGTCTGTATAAGAGAATAATACTTACTTTATGATGTCTTATCATCATTATTAAATTGTTCTTACGAGTTTATGTCTTCAGTGTTCTAATATAATTTCTTTAGTTACTGATGGCTGAAATATTATGAATCATTATTAGAGAGATAGAAGCAAATTAAGGAAAATCAAACATAATTTAAAACATTATTATTATTATTATTATTATTGTGTAAAATAAGCATTTATTATCATCAAAAATTATTATAAAATACAAGTACTTACTTATATCGATAAATATACAATTATTTTGCTAACAATAATATTATACTTATTTATCTGCAATTTAAAATCTAGAATGTCTGTTAAATATTATTTCTATATACGTTAAATATATTTGTAAGTAATAAGTGTACAGATAGAGAATAGAAGATAACAAATACATGCCAACAAAATAGCATGCCATTTAAAACTAGAAAGTACAAATTGAAAGCTGTTTCAAAACCATTGTTATCGAGAGAGTGAGTGGTTTTGTTGGTTACATTACAAATCAAATCGACAGCTCAACGCCAAACATTTATTTTCCATAAGGACCAAGGGTTTACGTTGCTGAAGTTCATATATAGTGTTGGTATTGTATTTATTGAATTGAATATTTTAGTAGTTACCTATATTGAATTCGATATACGTTTTCATTCGAATGAATAATATAAATGTACAAAATACCGAAGGTATAAAGGCAAAAAGACCATAATATTTTGCCATGTTGATATTGTATTATAAAATATTGTTGAACATTCTAATGAATATGTTTCTAAAATGATTGTTTGTAGTTGTAGATACCGACCTGTTCTTTGGTATAACATGCTTATATCTGTTTAGGATTTATTTGAACAGTTGAAGAAAATTTATGGATGAATTCATCCACCTCGATTGTATATGAATATATGATTCGGTGTAGTTTAAAATTGAGGATAAGGAATATTATTTGTTCATTTTCTTCGTTACGGATTTACCTTTTGGTTTGGCAAGATGAAATATAAGAATTTTAATTAATTTTAAAAGTTATTCTTTTTTGTTTCTTTTTTTTTTTTTCTTTAAACATAAAGTAATGATTGTGCATTTTATTTTTGTAACGCTAGGATGAACTGATGAGCGACAGCCTATATTCAAGAATGGCCTCAGGTGCCTATTTTTGTTACATACTTTAATGAAATGTTTTGAAAATACATGATTAATGATGATGAAACACAAGATTTTCATTTTCTATTTGTTTTATATGTTTTTATGGTCGTACCCTACGCTTTAATATAAATACCATACGGATTTTAGAAAATGTATGGTAAAACCATGATTTTATGCGAAGGTAAGCAGAATTTTATAGAAATCACTTTGAAGCGTTAATTGGAAAACCATTGTGCGGAAATAATAATAAGAAAATAAGAAAATATGTAAGTAAATCCAGTGATGTAAATGAATGAAAATGGAAATTTCATTTTCTTGATTGTATAGATGAAAAACGAAGGCTGAAAGAAAATCCGATAAGAAAAATTTCAATTCTGTGTGTTTGGTGGTAGATAATAGTCATTACTTATCTTACATTATAATGAGAATATCGTCTGTTTCAATAAAATACGTATTTATAATCGATGTATTGGAGTGAAAAATTTCTGCGTCAAACATGACTTGAAAATTCAGTTCATTTAATTTCACCAGTTAAGTGAGACATATTTTAATTATAAAATTCTTGCAATTGTGATTCCCTAAGTCATGATCTATATTTGATAAAAATCGCAACTAATTTTGATAGTGATTCGTTCGGTTCTCAGATAAGATTTTCATACAATTTTAAGTCGTGATGAAAACTTCAAAGGAGTTTATTACAGAACCAAATTGATGTAGTGTAGGTTCCTGTACTTCCAACCTCTTATAAATATATTATTTATAATCAATATTCGATCAAGTCAATATTGCGGTCGGGAAGTGCAATGGTCAAATTCTTAATATCGAAACTTTGCGCTCTCTCATAATTTATATAATATTCGATTTCAAACATGACAGATTTTCAGTCTGATCAATTGCTTAGAAGGAAGCGGATAATAAAAATATTCAAATCTGAATTTCTTAAAAGAGACTATCATCTTAAAAAACTAATGTATAAAAAAGCTTGATCACATATTCAGAATAAAAATAAATGAAAATCTGAGTTTTGTTTTAATTGATCCATATTTTAAATGATCATTTAAACAAAACCTTCTAAATATATAAATGGTTTTAAAATTTGGCACCACTTTTTGGAATATTTGTTAGCTTGTTATTGGAATAATTATGCATCATGAGTGAAAAGTGATACGCATAAGTGTGAATTTACAGTAAGTAAAATTGATGTTAGAACGCTTTTGACTTGAAAGTCTGGTGATTTGATTCAAAACTCGAATCTCCGATTGGACATTCCACTAAAGCTTTCAAGTGAAAATGTCAAAAGCGTTATAATGCTTACAACACACTAGGAAGTTTATTGCCCAATTTTCGACAAAACAGCTATGAATTTAAATGATAATTCTTTCTTTATTCAATCCGAAAGCTTATTTACTATTTTTATCTTTTACTTATTTTTAATTAACCCAAAAACTCTATAAATCGCCCTACGCGTTGTCCTGTAATTGCTCCTAATAATATTTTGTACACAGGTAAAGTAATACATAAATAAAATATTTGAAAAATTAATCACATTTTAGTGGTTATTCAAAAGCATTATTTTATTTTCATCACAAAATATTTCTACACTTCATTTTTCATCAACAATTACATATTTTTACAAAAGGTAAAACAGAAGGTGTTTAAATTTATTTTCCCGAATAATACTATTAACCGCAAAGCATTATTATTCAAAATAACAATGTAAATATTATTCAAAAGATTACGTAAACATCGAAAAATTGTTCAATTCTTCAAGTGGAAAAAAATCCATCTCGACTCTTAAGAACACCACAAAATACTAAGGCGGGCTATGAATGTTGATGGATAAAGCGCATAATAAATGAAAACATAATGCGCACGCACATTCATATTCACCAAACCAAATCGCATACAAATTATTTTCTCCTGAATTGAATATATATTTCTATCGGATCCCCACTATAATGCTTATATTCTATTTTGTATCCACACCGTTATTAGGGGTGGCTAGGCTGTTTGGAACACACGGTAATATTTGAAAACTTTGTCTTCAGTTTGAAAGTATACTTTCGCAACTGCATACGCAATAAAAGTTTAGACAAGTTTAATTTTTGCCCCACTAAAAGAAGAAAAAGTTTAGTGATTTATGTCAAGGTTATTAAACTTCTAAAGTGATAATTAACTTAGTGAAAACTTTTCAGCATATTGTTACCCCCTCTTGATGTTATATGTGTGTCTCATCAAAATTATCTTTAGACCTTAAATTATTAAAATCAATTTTTTCTACCCAAAATCTTATTTAATACTTGAGCAAAATTATCTTATAGCAAAAGTTCTCGCATTGATGTATATTCATAATAACCAAAATTGTACTCATGGTGTTTAAACTTTGAAAATTATATCGTTATAACTAATGTTAAGATAAGTGAATGTTTAGTAAATGTGTGTAAATAAACTGAAAAGAAAAAAAATTGTAAGTGAAAATGTCTCCACTATCGAATAATAACAACAACAGCAATAATAATAACACATCTCTGTCGTTGAGTGGAAACAATAATAATAATAATCATTGTTCCACTAATTCAGCATTTAAACCATTAATTAATGAAAATCGACAAAATATTATGTTGTCGTCGGGTCCTTCATCTACAGCGGCTGAACAATATTCAAGCGATATATCATACGGTGCTTACAATCATCCACAATTAAGCACACAAGATTATTTAAATTCACATCAAAATCATCAGCTACCGTTAGGTGTTTATAAAAATGATCACGATGAAATTTCGGGTTATAGTTATGCAAGACCAGTTAAATTATATGAACATGGCACCATGGAATCATCTGCTTATGCATCAAATCAACATCAAGCTGCTTTTCGTGGTGATGCACCATCGCCAGGCGCATCGATTATTGATTTATCTACATCTAGTGTTACTGCTTTGCGAACGCAAGGCTTTGGCAATGCATCCTACTATGATGGACAACGATATGACAGGAGTCCACAATCGGCTTCAAGTCCACATTATTCTAGCCCACAAATGCTAAGTCCACAAGGACAAACCTTAGATTTGAGTGTTGGTAGAGCAAGGTGAGATTTATTTTTTCATTGATTTGTTCTATTTGGTTAATGTTAAGTGAGCTAATTTAGAGGTTTCTCATTTAATTAATTATATTTAACCAAAAATCGCAATGTTCTAGTACTTAAATTGAGTGAAATCACTTTTAAGTTTTATTATCGAGAAAAGGTAATGAACACATAAATTTTCTCTTTTAAGTTTTAACCATCTGTGCCTATAATTAAATAGCTTATTATTTGAATTGTAGTCAAAACATTTTTCTTTTTGGCTTGATCTTGATTTTGATAGAGTTTATTAAAATGTCACTTGTCCAGATCAAGCACAAAAAAAATTACCAATAAAACAAAAGTAAAAAAAAAAAATTAGAACAACGAATAAAAGTGAAATTATTTAAAATTTTGAAAACTAACAAAACTTGAAATAAATTAAATTTCCAACTATTGGGTAATCTACTCAACAATTTACAACATGTAAAATGAAAGAAAATCCATAGTTTTGCTTCGAAAGTTTATTTTTAGACTTGGAAAATTCTTTCAAAACTTCTAAAATTAGATCCACTAAAAAATTCACGAAAGAAATAAAAAGCAAATCAAAACCAATGCAAACCAATTTATGAGCAATCGATAAAAACTATTTTTATTACAAAGCTTTAAATCGCGGTCGTATAACATTACAAACTCAAAACCAATTTATTATCTATTATAGCGGTGGAACAAGTCCACAATATTCTGTAAATATGAGTTCAACTTCCCATACACAAGCTCAATATACAGGATCATTTTCACCGCAAGCCGAACCAGTTGATTTTAGTGGACTTACGCGACCAATTGGCATTGAATATGTAAGTTCATTGGGTTCATCATCATACAGTCGGGAGTCAACACCAAGTAACGGCAGTTCTGTACATTTTATGGAGGGTTACAGGGATTTTAATGGTAATAAAATTGGATAGATACGCAAACATTATATTTTATTTTATGTTGACATGTTGTCTATGATTTCAATCAAATTCAATATATGTATCAATCACACTGCACATATTCCTGACATATTTGTGTATTTATAAATGAACGGATATTGAGTATGATGATTGCGTATAATATAATATTTATGATTTAATTTTTTTTGTTTAAAACTTACGAAATACACAAACACATTATAATCTACACACAGGCAACAGTCCCCATTCAAGTTATGCAATGTTTGCTCAAAGTGATTACCCTCCAAATGGTTACCCTGGTTACAATCCAGCGTACCACTATTCAAACCCTTATATAAATCCAACCAGCTCTAACGGATATCCTTTGACGGTCACAGGGGACTACAATCCAAATACATTTGGAATGCCACCACCACAACACCTACCGCAAGATATTAAAATATCAAAAGATAGGTAATAAGGTCAACCTGTCTGTTGATTTAATTAACATTTTCGATTTATGCATGTGGAAATTATTCCGGCCAAAATTATTTGTAATTTATAGTTTATTATCTTGTCCATCCAAAAATGACCGAAGTCATCCTCAAGAGCTTAAATGTCCTACACCTGGTTGCGATGGTTCGGGTCACATAACTGGAAATTATTCATCGCACAGAAGTCTGTCAGGGTGTCCAAGAGCAAATAAGCCAAAAACTAAACCACGTAGTGGTCAAGACTCGGAACCATTAAGGTAACTGACGGTTTTTCTTTCTTTTTTTTATTAAGTGAATAGAGTAACGCAATTTTATTATTATATTGTTCTCTTATAAGTACTTGTGAAAACTAAAGCTTCGAAATATTTTTCATTTAAATTAACAAAAAGTTAAATTAACAATATTTCCAGATGTCCAATACCTGGGTGTGACGGATCAGGTCACTCTACTGGCAAATTTTTATCACACCGAAGGTAAGTTTACTCTCACATCATATTTCATTTTATTCATTATTTTTTAATATGTTTCTAGTCTGTGTGTATAAATTTAAATATGATATTTCATTTATTAAACAGTAAAAAAAATAAAAAACCATTCAACCCTTTCTACCTTATGCTTTAATGAAAAACTTCCGTTTAGGATACGTAATAATCCTTTTCAAAAAATATGAAAATTAATTTTCGGGGTTAAAATTTAACTTTGACTTTTCTGCTACCTATATTATGCACACAATAATGCATGAAGTCTGACTTGAGGTTTTTTTATTTGTTCATATTAAAGCATTCTCTGTTCTACTCTCAGTACCCAGTTCCTATTGCTTTTTTGTGCACACAAACAAATATGAGATAATAGACTCATAAGCACATTTTGACTTTGACAAAACATAAAAAAAGGGTTGTGAATTTTATTATTAAATGACCGGAGGAATAATCATTTTTTTTCCTTTTGTGACTTCTGTAAAAAATTATATAAAGTTTATATGTTTCAGTGCGTCCGGGTGTCCAATTGCTAATCGAAACAAATTACGTGCACTGGAAATGGAAAATGTCGTAGAAAAACAACGAGCCTATGTGACAAATATACCGCCTTCAATTAAAATTGATGGAGTCAACTGTCCAACATTAGGTTGTTATTTCTTGATGTTTTATTATTTGGTCGCATTAATGATAATAGCCAATTTTTAGTTTAGGCTCTTTGAAAAGTCTAAGAGCCTAAATTGAAAATTGACTATTATTATTATTAGTATTATTATAATTTAGGTTGTGATGGAGCAGGGCACATAAATGGTACTTATCTTACTCATCGTTCTCTTTCTGGTTGTCCAACAGCTCAAGGTGTTAAACGGACCAAATATGATGACAGCGGCCTAGGATCACCGAGAATATCTGGAGGTGCGTGAGTAACTCTATTTAATTTTAATGATATATATATAAGCAATTCAAACCGAGTTCTAATTGTAATAATCGAATGAAAATTAATTTATTTATTTTCATAAAAGTAATGAGAACCAAAAAAAAACGCTTTCAGCTGTCAACTCAAATTTAACAATATAATGAAATTGCAATAAATTTTTCTTATTTATTACACAGATTTAGATGGTGACCATAAAAATTCAAATTCAACTGAAAGTTTTTCATCCAGTGCATCCGATGTCACCGATCTACAACGAGAAAAAGCTCAAGTTGAATTACAAATGCTCAGACTTAAATCCAACATAAATGCAATAGAGTTTCAATTGAATCACAATGAAAGGGTAAGTTTAATTTAATAATATTTATTGGAAACAGAAATTGCGCATGTTTATAAATTAGCGAAAATATTTAAATTAGAATTTTTCCATGCATATTTTCTTAAATATATAGTAATATAAAATTGACATTGATTGCGTTGATGTATAAATATATTTACTTATTAGAAATATAAAATACTTTGTTGAATATGGATAGCAACGGTGTAAACATTCATTTTACGTAGATTTGTGAAAAAAAAAATACATTTATTTTAAAAGCATCTAAAAGAACATAACTTACTGCTCAATATTATATGAAATACTTTTTTATGGGATTTGGTATGTGGCAATTCCAGTTCAGCAGGTAATGTTATATGCGAGTACCTTTTAAACTCACTCATTCGTATATATTATACAAGTATAGTCGTATGTATTTGAATAATTTTCTAACGTACAAGGAGGCAAACAAACTGATTCCTTTAACAATTTATGTACATAACTAATATAGGTAATGCGCTGTAGTTGTGCAATATGCATTACATGTATAAATATGTATAATCTATACATGTACACGTAAAATGCACTTACATAAATTGCATGTTCGAGCTAGACATTATAATATGCAATAAAATTTCTATAGTTTTCCTGTAACTGCGCACAAATTTCTTTGGCTATCATTGGAAATTGTCTGGTTACGCCCATACAAAGTTTTTTTTTTTCTATTTTTTTTTTTTCATTTTCTATATTTTAGCAAATTTAAAATGCAACTTGCATTTTCCCTTGTGAACAGAAATTTAATTTTCTAAACAGACCATGCACATTTGCCATAAGTTGGTAAGAACTTCTTCGATGTAACTATACACAAAACCTTAGGCAAATTTTATATGACATTCAAGATGCACCTGTAATAAAATCAAAAACTTTTAAATAGATTTTCGTGAAAACACAAAAAATATGTCACGAATTTTTCAATATTTTTGTGTTACTAAAAGTAATTCTTTTTTTTTTAAACTAATACTTAGTGTGTAAGCATCAAGTTTTATAATGATAACATGTAAACCGAAATTTATTCGAGACTTGAAAGAGACATGCCTTGATTTTATAATAAGATTTCATATTGTGATTTATAAAAAATCTCTCTAGAGCGGCGTTCGTCTAAATGTTTTGTCATCTTTTGAAGAAAAAAAATCCTCTGGCCGAACACTGCTCTAGAGTACAGAATTTCTTACGAATAAATCATATCAATCGAACACACGTTTGCCAAATAGTTCTTTGTACTTACTTTTACTTATTCCATCTTTATAATCGACTAATAACATAAAAGTTCGCACAGAATGTTCATTAAGTACTGCAGTCTAACCACCCAGTTTCATGATATCAAAATATTTTCTAATTGCTATACAGCATGTAAAATGTAACTACGTAAAGCCAAGAGTAAATTAAAATGAATTTATAGAAAAATCAACACTATTAAGAGTTTTTATATCCTTATATATTTACATGGCGTTTCAACTTTCAACCAAAAAATATATAATTTTATGCACGTCAACGCAAACTAAATATAACATAAACATTTTCGAAAAAAAAGAAAATGTATTTTTTTTTTTTTTGTTTATTTAAAATTTAAATTAAACTAATTGACTGCAGTGTACAGTTTATTCAATTATAACTTACCGAGTATATATATTTGTTGGTACATAGTTTTCAAATATGCATAATTTAGTGTTTACATTAATTAAACGATTGTAAAATGGAGATAAACCGATTTTACATTTTCATTGTAACCGATTATAGAAACTCTATATAGCGAAATAAAACTTTGTTTATTTTATATTTCAGCTTTTGTATAAGTAACTATTTTTTTTAAATTGTTAAATAATTTTAATTGATTTTAAAGTTTTTGGATTGAATAACGCATATTCATTCGAATTAATGCTGTCCAACTAATTTTAGTTAACTTTAAATTAGTTTTCTGGAATTAATAATTCCATTTGTTAGTAAATTGTTTTATTAATTTTTTAATTTTTTTTCGTAAATTTCACCTTGTTATGCTAGCGACAGACGAGAGATATATCTCTAGAATAATGAAAGTAGTTTAAAATGAATGACTGATTTTTTTTCCTTCAAATTAAGCGTGTTTACGTTTATTAATATCAAATAGATTTGTTTTGTGATGAACAAAAAGTAAAAACTAAAAACTTTTTTTTTTTTTTTACTTTACTTAAACCGCAGTTTCGTTAATCTAAAATTACTCTCTGGTCTGTTGCCAGCATTAGATAATTTATTATTCTGAAACAATTACAACTATCTTAAATCTATATAAATATAAATAATGAAGTGAATTTACATTCACCTGATAATCAAATTATTATGTTTTATACATTTATTAGTCCGAAGAACTCATTCAAAATTAACTGAAATTGATTAGAATCAAATGCTTCCAATCATTTTTTTTTTTATTTTTATATTTTTATTTATAAATCTTTTCTTTTCTCTTTTCTGTGTTTTTAGTGCGTCTAACTAAATTGAAAATCTGTGAGCGAACGATGCAGGAATATCGATTAATTTGCAATAAATCTAATTTCCTTTTATTATTAAATTTATTAATATAAATAAAAATAAAATAATTAAAAAAAAAAAAAATATATATAAAATAAAACTTATTGTGCAATAATTATTATTTTTAAGTACCAACTTAAGTGTTAATGATTTTATAAATCACAATACATTTAAAAGTAAATTAAGAAAAAAAAAATCCAATTAAAAAATTTCAATTTAAAATGCGATCTTGTAAATATTTTTAGATAAGCACCAAAATCTGAAAAGGAAGAATTTTGGAATAAAAGCTCAATATTATGTTGTATTAATCATTATATGTAATAATTAATAATTAATAACTGTTATTATCACATTAAATGGCATATTGAAAGTAAAAATATTGATAAAAATAAAGAAAAATGTAAATGGTGGAAGAAAAATTGTCATTTGTTTTTTTTTCTTTTCTTTTCTTTAAATAAAAGATGATGATAAATCTTTATATTTATTATTTAGTAATACTAAGATATCGATTAACTCGAGAAATGGTGAAATGTAAGTATGTAAAAAGACATTAATATGTATTTACTAAATTCTGAAGAAGCATTTAGTGGTACTATTTACCAGTGGCGCTGACTTCTAGGTAGCCCGGGACACATGAGCAATCCCATAGAAATTGGCTCTGTTAGCTAAGCAACCCACAGTTCAAAATACGATTTCCACATAGCGCGGTTTAGTAACCAATAGCAATTATGAAAGTCGGCGCCACTGCTATATACAGAGGCGGTTCGAGAGCTTATAGCTCCACCGACAAAGTGAAAAAAAAATGAAAATGTTATCAACATTGTAAGTAAATAGAGATAAGGAAATTAAATAAGTTAAAGATTATTTGTTAAGATTTCTAATTAAAGACTATATAAGGTAATCGTAATTTTATTGGAATCCATGTGCAATATGTTTAAGGAGATAGAATGAAAGTTATAACATTCATAGGCTCATACAAATATTACACATCACCAGAATATATTGATTTCAAAGCAAATCAAAGAAAATTACTTCAAATTCTAATCACATAAAATCAAACTGCCAATAAATTACATTTTAAAACAAAATAAAAAACCATCAATCAGAGTTTATGTATTTATTTAGAACCTGACACATTCTATACGTTTAACAAATGGCCATCAATGATCAAAATCTGTTCATTCAATCCGGTGAATGGACCTCTAGCTATAGAAATAATAAAAACTTCGAATTCAAATTCAACTGTTTAAATGGTTTTTTTTTCTTTTTTCTTTTTATTAATCATGTCAATTAGGAATTATTAACAGAGACTGTCTGTTTATCGATTTCATTTCCATACGATTTCTGTTTCTCTAAATAAAAATAGTTTAAATATTAAATGTAACATAAGTGCGATTAAACGCACAAATCGAATCTAAAGTAATTTTAAATTAAACTTAAATTTAACTCCATGTTTTATAATTCTATAATAATATTATTCAAGGCATGGGTAAAATATTTGATTCATTTGTGGCACACGTGAATCCATTATATGAATATAAACATAATATGCCCACCAAATAGTATTCCGATTATTTAGCCATATAATTTCTGTGTTCAACCCAAAACTAGTTGTGATTTATGATAGAAATTATAACGATTCTGTACATTCATTTGCCACCTTGATTCACCACAAAATTTCTAATATTTCAAATATTCCAAAATGGTAATTTTCATTTCACTGCTCTCTGCTAGTAACGAAACACGCGTATACATTATACCACACATTTATGCTAGAACACGATTCTATTTCTATTATTTAGCGATTAATAACAATACACAATGCAATAATATACATAATTCGTACACTTAAGATAAATATTATGTAACACATTTATGTGTAAACTGAACAAAGATTGCTTGCCAACAAAATAGTGATATATAGAAAAAAAAAAAACGAATAATTATTTTTCAATGACTGAAGATTGTTTTCATGAATGCGATTAAACAATTGAAAATAAATATTAATTGCAAGCGAACACTCGTCAAGAAAGCACAAAACTCAAATAATCGTGAATTTTTATTATTTCTTTAAATTGCTGTAACATTTATAAGATATAAAACGTTTTATTATTCAAAACAAGGTGTTGAGTATCACCAGTTTCTTAATCTTAATTATTAGCTCCTCAAAAGAGAAAAAAGAAAAGAAAAAAACAGAAACGAGAACTTCTTCAGCTTCTAATTGACGCATTGTTGACATTATCCGTAAAATTTTTACGGTATAATTTTTTTTTTTCATCGCCTTTGTACTAATTATGCAAATGCTTATTACCTCAAATAAAAAAAAAAACACCGAAAAAAACAAAACTTTATCAATCTCATTTAATTAAAGTATGTTTTTCAGCGAAAGAATAACAGAACAAAAAAAAAAGTGCTGTATTATTAAACCTGAACGCGGTGAGGGAAAGGTAGGTACAGAACACAGAAGGTATTATAAACATAAACATGTTAGCATATCACAAGGGTGATGACTAAACAAAACAACAACAACAAAAAATTGAAGAAAAATTTGCTACATATAAAATATATGCCGTGCGATGATGCCCAGAGACCAGCAGTGCTACAGTAAACCAAAAGCCAATGCCTTTTTTTACACATTTATTTTTTTATATTCAATCGCTGTAAAAACAGAAGCAAAGAAAAAAAGGGGTTTTTCTGTGTACTTAACTTTGATGGCCTATTTTTACTGGTACTATGAATTTGAATACGTTCTGCTACCAAAGAATAGCAAATGAATTGCGATATATATAAAAAAAAAGAAAAAGAAGAAATCTGTTTGTTTAAAAAAAAAATGTTAATGTTAATATAAAGAAGGGTTTAAAACTATGTCAGAAAATTAAATGGACCAATTTTATAAAACAACTTGATTACATAATTTAAAAAGCTAATTTACAAAATGTAATTTAAGAACATCGTCAGTGAGAAATGTGGATGGGAAACGTTAAATTAAAGAAAAAAATTTTTTTTGAATTATTTTGTTTTTTTTTTAATTGTACGAGTATTTCATATTTTAACAAACGAAGGTGCACATACAAAATTTGAACTCATATTTTCATCGTTTAATTGACAAACAAAACAAAAATATATTGTTTCCATTATTTATATATTATAAATTGAAAATAGAGAATTATCGTCAAATATTTTACTCAATTATGTTGCAAATATTACTGATGTAGATTCAAAACAAAATCAAAATTTCCTCATAAATATTCAATAAATATATTTTACAATATTAACAATTGAAATGAACATTGAATAAAAAAAAAAAAAAACAACAACAACAACAACAAGCAAACAAACAAACACAAACATGTAGAAAAAACCACAAATATAATATAATATATGGTTATGGTTTGTGCAGTCTCAAGTGATTGACTTTTATTGTAAGTTCACTTATGTTTTATTCATGTTTTGATTTTCAGTAATAAAAAGTGGAAAATTGAAAGGCTAGATGGGTTATACGAGAATATTTATTTGCATATAAAAATTTATTTATCCGGCATCGAATAGAAAAACTTTTATTTGTGCTTGATATGGTCTAATGACTCAATTTTTGATATTTTATGTTTATTTGGGATTTTTTTTTTTTTATTATTATTTTATTATTTTTGGTGTATCGAAAACGTTAGATAGAATTTGTGAGGATATTCTGATATTGATGAACATTTTTTTTTTTTAAATTACTCCTAATGAATAATCGTATCGCGTAACTTTGGTGATTACATATCAAATGAACAAGAAAATAAAAAGTATATGTCGTAAATTTTTAGGTGAAGGCGAACATAAATTATAAATTTTGTAGAAAATAAGTACTAACTTATGCATAAAACTCTTTCCTATTTTAGTTTTTACAAAACCAATACTATGTTGCATCCAAAACTTAATAATTGCAGAAAAGTTATGAATAAAAAGATAAAAATATAGATGTCGAGTCTAATTTTGCTTACGTGCACTAGCACCAAATACCAAAAGAAAGAAAATACAAATTAATATAATCTATTATAAATTGCTGAAATTAATTACTGCATGGAAACATGTTTTTAGATATTACTGTGCAAGCAAAGGTGAAAGAATTAAAAAATTATCAGAAACATTTAAATATATGAGAAAAAAAAACAAGCTGGATTGGTACACGTTGTTAGAAAAAAAATATGTAATTAAATTATTAAAAATAAAAAATTTCAAAACCAATGCAATTTTTTAGGCACTACCTGTGAAACATGAAAGTGCTATTTAGATGTTTTTTTTTTGTCGGGCCCCCTCTTAATCTTGGGATCTAGTGATCTTACGAAAATCTTCCACATCTTACGAAAATCTTCCACGTGTTATAAAAATCTTCTACATCTTTAGATAATTTATAAGATTTTCATGTGGAAGAATTTTGTGAGATGTGAAATATTATTTTTTTTACAGAAAATGTATGTATTTTACTGTTCGTAAAATAAAATAAAGAATAGGTATAGTAACAAAAATAAACTATTGTACCAATTAATTTGCAGCTTGTTTTGTCTGTCCTCCCTCTAATTTCAAAAATGAACTAATACAAAGATTATTCAGGCTATTACAGCCAAACCATTGACATCCTCTCTTCCAGGGACAGATCACTTTGCTTTAGGACTTCTAAAAATATTTTTAAGAAATTCAATGACAGAAAGTTGCACCAATCAAATATTAAATAATGTCTACAAAGAGTTAGCAAATTACATTAATTTTCATAAACTCGCTAAGGCAATTATTGAACGTAATATCGTACGACGAAACACTAACACATTTATATAAGATTAAATCCTACGTGTTAAAATGTTTCATCTTTTCTATTAATATGTTAAGTTAGTTCTAAGTTTTACTTTTAAATCTATATGTATGTATGTATCTATTCGACTAATAAAAATATAATGGCTTATATATTTATATTTTTTTTTTGCGGAGCACCAAAAGACATAGTGGTTGACACAATACAAGTCGACGTCTATGAAAGATGGTTACTACAATTACACTGTATTTATTTCATTATAGCTTTATTCGAATTTCGATTATTTATTAAATTCAAATATCAAAGTTTTTAAGCTTTCTAAGAAAAATTACTTTACTTGAAAGTTAAACTCTGAAACATAATATTCAAAAGTAACAGTAAATATAATTTAAACAATTTGATAGAATTTTTTTGTTGTTTTTCACTTTTCTTTCGGTCATCACATTTATAAAAGATTGTAGAGGTGAACATTTATAATATAAAAAAGGTTGGTTAAACTTGAATACCAATAATAGAATTTTCGGTATGGGAATGAGATACTTACAATATTTCACAAAATCCTATTAGAAAGCATTAAGGCAAAACATAATACATATTTTAGATGTTTGTTGTCACATTTTAAGTGGATTATAAAATACAATAAGGGTGCGACTGTTAGATCTTATGAGTAAATAAGTATATTATATAAAAACTGATAAGATTTTTTTTTCAGCTTGTTTATAAGGTTCTCTTAAAATTTTTTTTTTTTTTTAAATACCTTCTCGAAAATGTGAGTATGAGAAAGAGACTATTTAAATATATTTATGCGTTATGAACTGCGTAGGTTTTGTTAAGTATCTTTAACATAAAATATTTGAATATAAAGTGATCTACTTTAGATGCTTAATATCATAGAATATTATTTTATCAGCGACAAATTTACGTAGAAAATTTTCATGAAAAACGAAAAAAAAATTTATGTTACAAAACATAGGCACACTAAAGTGGTTTAATTTTTAACGCAAATTATATGAAAATGACGCGCAAAGAAAAGCAAAAATCGTTTGGGTTTTTTTTTTTTTTTTGTTTTCTTTCTAAAATATATTTAAAAAATGTGCAATGTTTTATCATAACCAAAATACAATATTACTCGAAGCGTTCATATATATAGTACAGATATTTATATATGTTATATGGTGATGGAATCCCCAAGACAAATTAGCCACCCTATTAGAAATTTCTCTGTTAATTTTAGGGGATGAACTTAATGTATGTAACCATGTTATCCAACAGCCAAATATGTCCCGCAGGACTCGTAAAGATGCAGACAAAAGAAGATTTGATAGTGTTGTGTTTATGACGAGAATATCCGGATGACTACTATATGGTACGTATATACTATATATTCATATATATACATTTCATTCACCATATTTTTTATATGTGCACGTATGGATGGTATATGTTCAGTTCATTGTGTTTATGATCAGTTTTATGAGTAAATAGTACCCATTCAAAATACGAAAATACATTAAATTTTGGTTATCAACACTGAACCTGTGTAAAATACCTACCTGTAACACTATATATTTTAGTATCATTGCATGCGATGGATGAAAATAAAATATATATAGTTATTCGAATTATTTACATTTGTATATTCAATCAATTTGGTTGGTCTCAATCTCAATACAGTTTAGTTAGTTTTAGTTTATTTTTAAGAAAAATAATTTATGTACACGTAAATATTACAGAAAATACCCTTTTTTTAAGGTTGACAATGACAATCGATTTTTCCTTTAAAAATAATTAAATTCTGCACGCAAAAACAAAAGGGAAAATCGCAGCCTGTATAATAAATAATAATAGATAATATATATATATGGGTGTGTGTGGGACTCAAGGATTATATTTAAATATGTACCAAATGAATGATTATATATTGTATAATATTTCTCTACCGACATTTACATTGAGAAAAAGAACATTATATTGCATACGTATTTATACATATATTATATAAAACCCCATCTTTGCATCTTTTTAACCCTAATTCACAAATTTTAAAGGGTTTTCAGTGAGACAACACACAGAATTCCATCAAACATTACCATGTCTGTTCACTAGATATTTATATATATAGTTCAGTATAGTTACATTTAGATTCACAAAAAATATATAGAAATTACAATGAAGAAATAGCGCGTATTAGTATAACGTAGAATCTACCTATATACTGACATTTAGAAAATCCGTATATTATTAATATACTAATGGAAGACAAAACAAAGAAATGTTTAAACATAATTACATTTTTGTATATTAACATAATAAACAAATGTAGAAATGGCTATACTCACAAACGATTTAAATATAGTATTATATTATATTTGTTCGTTGGTTTTGTTTGTTTCCTGAAAACTGAAAACTAGAATTTATTATGATACAAAAACAAAAAAAAAAAAATTTATAGGAAATTAAAATCATATTATGGACGTAAATGTGATAAATAAATACTGAATCAAAATGTTTTTATTATTTTTTATTTATGTCGTTCGAATGAATTCAATTTCATGGATTTTCCTATTGCGTAATAGTTAAGTACTGAAATATGTGTGTATTTTTGTTTAAATATTAAATAAGAATCACAATATTTACGAATAAAATAACATTCAAAGTCAAATCTAAGGTCCAACAAATAATTATATTGATCGGGGGATATATTATTGAAATTTTCAAATTAAATTTGATTGTTTTAACAGATATATATGCATTTTCTCTAATCTTCTGCTAAACAAAAGTTTGGTTGGAAATTTCTGATTCAAAATAGATATATTTATAAGAATACAAAATAAAATTAAATGAATTTAAATTTGTAACGAAGGAATTCATTATATGCGACATAATATGAATTAAATAACCGTCAAACTGACTTATGATGTGTCTCCGATCCTTTCATATTACACGTATTTATATGTTACTATGTAAATATAAATTTACTTCAAAACCAATTAAAAATGTTACATAACATAAAAGTTACTATTTCTACTTTTATAATTAATTAATAAAATCAAATTTAATTACTCTTACAACCGCATTACAAATTATATTCACGGTATATATAGAATGGATACATGACTATACCGAATGACAATAATATAAATTTTAACTCGAGTCCTTGTGTCCTCAAACTCTTGTCAACTATATATTTTACATAAAATAATATAATTGAACAAAAGCCACATCGCGTAAACCTGTGAATGTGAATGACTGAATAGCGTGCATATATAGGAATAATGTAATAAAGGTTTTATTGTATGGTGCAGGTAATTAATAAGGTCGTGTATGTATATATTATATATATTATAACAATATACATTCAGCAATAAAATATGATATAATTAAAACAGTTGCATTATCATATCTGATTTATAGAAGAAATCTTAACGTAAAACGATATTGAATGATGGTTGAATGGTAGATTTACGTGTGATAATGGAATATAGGGCGAAGTGCATTTATGCATTTACATGGATTTTTTTAGAAAAGAAAAATAGTCAAACATTTTTGTAATATAGTTACAGTTATGTGATATGTGTTAGTTGTGCTGGTTTATTTTATAACTATCTCTATAATATCTCTGTAATATTAGAAATCAAGCATATAGATTTTATTCAAATTGAACTTTCAACGAAATTATGTGAACCATTCCATAATTTTGCTTCATATAATAAGTACTATTTACTGTTCTAGCGGTTTTCGACATCAAAAACGACTCATTTAGCAAAAACTTTTTAACAACAACATCGACAGAAAATAGTAGTTACATGAAGCTAAAATATCGAATATTCAACAAAATTCGGTCGAAAAACGATTCGACAACTAAATCAACAGGAAATGGTAGTTACAAGAAGTACTTAAACGCATTGAATATTCGCAATAAATTTGTTGAATGTTTGATCTGACAATATATGTGATTCAAACTCCGAATATAAGAATATCTAAATCTCATTTATTGTTTGCATATATGTTGAACATTTAATAGCAAATCACATAAAGTTTAATAGCAACTTAAATTTTGTTTTTTTTTTAAAGTTTAATTATCGTTTATTCAGTTATTTGTTACAATTGTAATAGCAGATTTTTATGTGTTATAATCTAATGATTTTTCACCAGTATTGCGCTATATTTAATTAAAATTTTGAATATTTTTTATTTTATTGAATTTTTAAAAACATTTAGATTATTCTCAATCCATCCTGCTCGGTTTTGAAAACTAAACTAACATTAACGAGACAGTGGTTACTGTATAGTGATTCGACTAGATCATTCTCAATCTTTTTGCGTCCTCACTAAACAGCAATGTTATGTAAACACTAAAAACCCTTATCTGTTTGATTGAAACTTATAAATTAGATAATGTGTCCTAAAACTAGTAATCAACGGAACCTAATGAGAAAACTTTGAAAAATAAGATTCATCGGTTGAAAAGTATGATTATACATCAATAGGTATATAACTAATTTTTACAATTGAATTTTAAATCTTATGCTTGTATTTATTTATATAGTTGGTATGTTTCATTTGATGAGAGAGCATAGGCTCAACTTATGCAAGAATTCTTATAAGGACGTATGATGGATTTCTACATCTATCTATGAAGTCTGTAGTAGTAGTTGTCATATAATTTCTTTAATACGTGAATATCCAGTGGTTTCGTGGAGTCTGTCAGTGGAGAACCTCATGGAATAGAAACTTAAAAAAATTAATGTATTAGCAGTAAATATCTTACATGATTTTTTTTTGTATATTTCTTGCTCTAATAAAACTGCTAATTTCCTTTTCTGAAACAACTGCAGAATATTTAAAAATAAATTTCAATTTTTACCTGATATGTACGACGTACGTCCTGTGTCCTGTCCTGCATTCTAAATATTTTCCCAATAAATTATATTTATATATTTAAAAAAAATTATTATTCTTATTCATGTAACCGCATAATAAATAATTTTTTTGCTTAAATAATTAAAATCATATTTAAATAATATTCATCGTTGATATATTAAAATGTTTTACATACAATTGTCCTACAATGTATTGTCAGTATTGTTTTTTTTTTTTCATTTTTGGTTATATTCCCTTCTTTTGCAAACCGTCACCAGATTTTGACTTCAAAACATTTCATTGAAATTTAATCACGAAATTAATCTGGACGTCTGCAACCACACCACGTTTTACCTTAAATGGAGCAAAATTATAAATATAATATTTCCGAATACCGAAGATGAGGACTTAATGGTAAGAGGAAAAATTAAGCTTAAATGTATATTGTGTGTACCAGCCAGTTAGCTAGGCGTGTATTATATTATATTTTATATTTATGCATGTTGAATTTGGTATATAGCTGAATATTAGAATAGAAGGTAGAACCTTAGCGATGTTATATATTTGTGTGAAAATATGGATGTTGTCTGTGGTGAGGTGAGGGTATTTTTTTTATACACATTTATATAATTATGTGAAGACGAGCGATTTTATAGAAAAAATATTTAGAAATGAAAAAAAATGAATATATATAAATAAAAGAGCAAAACTTTTCAAAATTGTGTTTGACGTGAACATATTACTTTCATAGGAAATTTTTTTTTCTTCTAATTTCATCTAGTGAGATGGGTAGAAGTCATTAGTATTTATGTTTATAAAAACAAAAATTTTGTTAAATCATTTTCTTAAATCATATTTAGATTTTTGATGTTTACTAAAATGAAGTAAAAATAGTTGTAAGACTCTGTCTATATAATATGTTTGTAAAGTTTCATAGAAAAACGGGAAATGTTTAAAGCATAATCAATTGGCACATTATTGTGATTCAGAAACACAATTAAGAAATAATAATTAAAAGAAATTTTCATCAAAACAATATCTTATTACATTGGTAACATTTTATTTTAAAATAAATATCAAATTAATGCTCAAATAATTTTTGATCAATCGTTAGAGGTATCTTAACATATAATTTTATATTAACAAAGACGCAAAAGAAACTTATTATATACTTTCATTTGATGCTTTAATCCCAAAAAAATGGCAATCATTTTGACACTTTGACATTATTCATTTCGTAAGTTTATTTCTATTTAGTAGCTTTATAGATATCACAGTCTATATCATTTAAGAGTATATAAATATATACCATTATTTAATTTGGTGGCTTTTTCCATTGTATATTTATCTTCATCCAAATGCACACCTCTTATATATAATATGGTACAGGTTAGTATAGAAAATATTATTAAACCCACATCTTTATATTCTTATAATGTAATGATTTTAGTAGTGCTTTTAACAGCCCACATATTGAATGCTTTAACAAAGGCACTTATATGTACATTGTACATAAATATTAGTTGGTTGTACATATTTGGTATCAGGTATAGAATAAGAATATGTACATATATATATATATGTATAATATATATATATATATTTGTATTATAATATTTAATCTGTCTGTTCCCCTAAACTTTTTGTCATCGCATTAAGTTTATTATGAGTATATATATAAGAAGAAGATCTGGTTTTAACACACATAATATAGAATCAGATCACGTCTTAACTATGGATTTAGTTTATAATAACTTTAGGTGTATGTATTTGTGTGCTATCCAAAGGAAAATATATTTCAAGTTTTAGTTTAATATATAATGTGTAAAAAAAAAGAAGATAATATGCAGGCACATATTCTTATAACATATACGGTTTTCATTACCTGATATATTAAAATTAGGCCTCTGCTATAGAACGCAAATTTAAAAAAAAAATTATATATGTATATGATAATATGTTTATATTATAGTTTTCTCTGAAATGTTAATTAGACTTTCATTTAACCGTATTATACCGCCAGCAATTAAACTTAAGAACTTTGTCTTAGCTTTTATAATGTTTCTGATCGTGTCATGTGTCAATTCAATATGCATATTTAATAATAATATATATACATATATACATATATATATATTATTATTTTTTATTGTCTTTTATTATTAATTCATATAATTTCTATACAAACTACGAACTATATATATGTTATATTAGAAATGTATCATCAATTACAAATTATATGTGCGTGATCGCATCAACACATGTCAACCTATATATTTATCTAATAAGGGACCACATAAATTTTTCAATCTAATGGATATGTACACTTTGCTCAATATAGAAAAAACAAAAACAAAAAAAAAAAATGGAAGAAGAAGATAATAATAAAATATTGTCTGTTTAGTTTGACCCTTTTTATTTTAATACACACTCGCACACACAAAACATATTATGTATAACCAAACCAATAATTTAATTCAAAAGATAATGGATGAGAACATATACAATTTATACATATATATGTTTCGAACATACATTAGTTCTTTTGGTTCAGCATACATCAAATATATGAAGAACATATAAATGAACTTTGCTCCTAATTATGTTATAAATTAATTATTTATAATAACTTTTCAAAAATTATACGTAATTCATTCAGCCAAATGTATATATTTGTAGTTGCGTTGACATGTAAACAATGAAATGTTTGTTTAATTTTTGTTTAAAAATAGAATTTAAATTGATTTGCAATTTCTGTCTATAATGTTTTAAAAGTGCAAAGGTTATTTATGTAACAATTCATTTTAAAATTAGACCAAACAAAAAAAAAAAAAAACATAATCGCATTTTTATAAAAGAACGAGTAAAATAAGACAGACCGTTTATTTTCGATTATTTAATTTCATTTGTAATTCGGCATCACAATATGCATCAACGAATCTTTACTGAAAATGTTCCCTTTTATATTTTGTATATTTTTTTTTTTTAACCTAAGCTATTTTTCTTATTAAGAATATAGGAATATTCCTATTACTGGTATGCAAGCACATCTCCATGTCTATTATACACCCAATCTATCCATTATATTAATTTCATTTTAAACGTTGACATTCACATAACTTTTCATAATAGCGTGTTCATTTTTGACGTACCCCATTTTCATTACCATATTATAATATATACCAACACGAAAAACATTTTTCGCTACTCAAAAAAGATATATAAGTACGAAACAATATTAAAATATTTGCAAATCATTCATTATCTCTTTGCAGCAACATAATATCATATTAAATGACTAAAAATTCGTCTCATTTTCTAGCATGACACAACCCTTTATTAATATATGTTGTTGGATAAGGTACCAAGTACGATCTTCTCTCTATCTCTATATATAGTTTATTTTTGCGTAGATATGGTTGTATATACCATACAATTTTCGAAAAGCACGTCACTTTGAAGTGTATATATGGAAATGTGCAAAGTAATGGTAAATTAATTTCTTCACACAATATTTTATTAAATAACACTTAAATGTTATTTATTATATACCCCGCCCCCCGCGTCTAATTATATATAGAGAGTTTTCTCGTACGTCGTTTAGGTGATGGAAAAATGTATCCAGTAAAGGTAATATTTAAAATGTATGTTTAGTGAGTGAGCTTAAGGCAACAATAAACCAAGAAGAAGAAAAAAAAAGATTATCGCTTAAAATACATAACACTATATTCTTAAAGTGATTTAAAATTCAGATTGTCCACTAAACATAATTCCATATAAGTATTACCATATACACATCAACCTACACATTGCCATTTAATTCCCAAAACAAATAACCATAAATAAAGAAAAACCTATAATATGGTTTTTTTTTCTTCTTCTTTATTTTTTTTTTTTTGCTTTTTGCTTTTGTTTTTGTTCCATTGCAGGCTTTCGAAAATAGTAAAACTAGGTGTAAGAATCCGAATCACAAGTTATTGGGAAAAAAGGTGTTCTGCATCGTCAATTTTACAACTCTCAAGGGTTCAACAAAGACAAAAAGTTTACAAGTCACGATCGAATCGCATAGGAATAATAAAATGGTATTAGCTTGTAAACAGTAGCATTGATAGGTTTTATCAAAAGTCCATTATTATTGAGGTTGTTAAGGTAAAAGATATGTGTATTATGCACTCTACGCAAGACTTGGATAAGAAGTGATGCTGATGGTTAAATTGCGTATTTAATTCCAATTAAAAAGCAATTATTATTTTACTAAATCAAATGAAAAGTATTTTCTTTTTTGTGGCAAGCATTTATAGAAGAGATTGTATGATTGTATCTAAAAAAAAAAGTAAAAATTATAAAATCAACTGGAGACCACAATTTGAATATGTATTTTCTTCGAGGAGGTAATTTAAAATCGTGGAAATAATAAAATTAACTATATATTTTTTTCTACAGAAGAGTTTAATTCAATTGAAATATTGGTTCTTTGGTGAATAATTCACCTTTTATATTTTCCAAATTCGTTAAGAGCTTTATTTGCACTTTTCCATATACATTTTCATAATCTTTTAACTATCAAAATAGCTGATTTAGTAACAAGATAACAATATATTTTCTAATATTCGTCATTGTACACAAAAAAAAAACATTAAAATATAAAATTCGAAATTGCAGCACCAATATTTTAGTCCATTTATAAAATTTCAAAGATAGTTGAATCATTTCTACATCCAAATTCTTCACCAAAGTATAAAATTCACATATTTTACTTTAAATTCATATTCAATTCTAGATTCTTGAACCATTGTATAATATAACATTTTGTACAAAGAAAAAAAAAACGAAAATAATGTACCCCAATGTCTGTAAAACGTAGAAAATACTTTTAAATCTTTCATTCAACCAGCTGTAAAGGAAACAGAAAATTTATTGTCGCGTAACCCTTTATGTAACACACAGCCTTTCTTTCTGTTCCAACACAACATTATTATTATAATATAGAGACGATATCTTCTTCTATTTTTTTTTTTTTTTTTTTTTAACTTCTTTTTTGTTTCCGTCGCCGTTGCATAGTACCCAAAAATATGTAATGTAGAGAAGAAGACAGTAACAATATCGCATACAATATAAAAAACACCCTTGGGAACCATAAAGCTATCGAAGCTTAAAGTAAGATGTTTTGTAATTTCATGATTTTTTTTTCATCATCTCGAATAGATATTGCGTGTAAATAAGCAGTTATAGCTGAAAATGATAGCCATTTAATCTATTTTATTGCAAATTATTTATTTGCCCTCTATCAACTAAAACATTATTATTTTTATTTTCTTATATTTTTTTTGTTATTTTATTAGTTCCCTTCGCGCTCTATGCGAATATATATAGATAATATTTAGTATATTTTGAATTGAAAACGAAATCACTATTATTTTAAAATACAAAACACGACTAGGCTATTTATTTGTTCAATTATTTATATTACTTACTGTAAACGAATAATAAACCAATTTGAAATATTTTCTATTATATTTTATTGCTGCTTCTATAGAATAACGCACTATACTGTTGGATATATATATTATATATGTCTGGTCTGTAATATGATAAATAGTTTTGTGTGGGAAATTTTCTAAATAATCCAAATAGAGATGCACTCTGTGCGCAATATTTAAATATAAAAATAACATGCGAAATTATTCACCAAAATATTTGTTCATAAAAAATTTGTACATTCCGCACCAAGACCACAATTTTAACGTTTGAGACTGCCTAAAGAAAATATGAAATAAAATTTGCTTTTTCACTTGTGAATTATTATTTCAGTACATTCTCATTTTGAAATTGTGACAAATGTCAGGTATGTACGTCTTTCTTAAGCATCTGTTTGCTAAATAACTTTCATTTAGTAAAATTTTAATCGCTACCCTTTTTCGAAAATCTTAAAAAGAGATATA
>JAABKK020005314.1:0-26630 GCA_011634745.2 Catotricha subobsoleta
GTTTTAGGTCCAGTCACATCTAAAAATGCTTTTGGAGCTAGAAAATTTTAACCTTTTGGGAAACGAACCACCCTAGTGTATATGTTGCAATAGTTTCTAGTTTGAAGTTGGATTATGTATGAGAAACAGAAATCGCGCATAGAAAATTTCGACTATCACAGAATTTTTTATTACTTTTTAATCAAAAATAAATTTTTATTAAGCTTCTTTTCTTTCTTTTTTTGTGTATGAGTTTTTGAATAAATACATGCAGCGCCGGACCATATTAAGTACTCTATTTGAATATTTATTTTCGACCTAATAAACTGTTACGTATTTATTAAATATTAAAAAGTATTCAGGGCGGTATTCACAACAATTTTAGCGGTTCGCTAAACTCTAGTTAAGTTAAATTTTGTATGCGTTTTTGTGTTAGCGAGAGTTTAGCGAACCGCTAAAACAGTTGTGAATACCGCCCTCAGTGTATTAATTTTTTTTTATCTGACCAGTGTAACACGTTGTCTTAACTAACCATTTTTTGCTCGGTTAGTTACTTTTTTCGATCAATTAACGACGTGCCTACATTGAGGTACCCACAGATCGTGCTATGCGAGTTAAAAATTTACGTGTCGTTAATTGGTCGAAAAAAGTAACTAACCGAGAAAAAAATGGTTAGTTAAGACAAGGTGTAAGTATTTTAGTGGTAGACTACCTAAGTGATCCGCGGAAGTTTTTCGCACTTTTACCTGACACTCATTTTGCATACAAAAAATATTCTTCTTCTCCTTCTTTTTATTTTTTTTTGTATGAGTTCTTCTGCCTGGCAGCAAATGAAGTACATGCAGCGTCGGACCACTTAGGTACTCTATCACCCCACCCCATTCAATCTAGTGTTTTAATGCTTATTCTAAGAAACAATTTACAGTAAATACATGAAATTTCAGTTCAAGGTTCATAAATAAAGTATTATAATTGAATGGGGTATATGACTTAATGAGATAAGAGATAAAAAAAAGTATATTATTTTAGCTTTCAATTTCATTATTTTTTAATAATAATTAATAATACTTACATTTGCCAAAAAGATAAAAAAATATTGATATTTTTCAAATTTAATATACTACAAAAATAAGGCGGCGAAAGACTTCAGATTCACATTAGAACAATGAAAAATGAGCCGTGAGCCGTTTTACTTTTGTAGGCTAATAATTAACCTTAGATTCTCATTTTATTCGTTCATTGTCTCCTGTCTGTCCATTGATTGCATACATTTGTGTTAAAAACACTGAGCGAAACTTTCGTTGGTTGTATAGGCCACTAGCAAAAGGCATGACTAATGTCATAAAACAAAGTTCTGTGAACATGTCAACGCATAAACAGCGTCGGACCACTTAGGTACTCTCTGTTAGGCATGTTCGATTAATAATCCGAGATTAGCTTGGATAACTTTCAAATTCATATATTTGGATCAAATGTTATAGAGACTTGTTTGATCGATCAGTTCGTTAAAAGTCCCTTAACCTCACATCTTCAATTGACCCAAAGCGAAATTATGAAAAAAATATGTATTTTACTATTATCATTTATGTAACAAGCATGGAATCAAATATTTTGAACTAATTTAAAACAGAATTTATTTAATTGTTTAGGAACTAACCGTAAATGTAAGATATTTTTTGACCCCAAATGGGAACAAAATGATTTAAAATGTACAATGTTAGCTCAAATAAGTCTATTGTTTTGATTTTTTTGATTTTTACCGTAGTTTATACCTGCTAGAATTTTTACGAAATCTTAAATAACTTCCAAAGTAAGCCGGTATAAACTAAGTTTTTATTTGATTTTGGATAACTTAAAGTAATCACGTTCGATGACAGCAATAACTTTTTTTCAAACATGATATCAGCTATACAGATGTTGAAATAAATTAAGAGAATGATAAGCTCTTCGCACCTTAGGCGTTTATATTTTTTATCCTACTCGCTCTCATGCATTTCATTCTCTTAATTTTTTCAATCGTCTGTATTTCAGTAGAGAGCAGCTCTTCGCATAAGTGCGACCAGAAGAAAAAATAAAAATTTATTAATATGTAAAAGACTAAAGAGTTTATTTATCTAAATCCTAATTTGTGATTAATCAGTTTCATAAATTTTATTGAGAATATTAAATGTAAATGGTTCACATGTGTCTCATAATATTTGTATATTTCACATAAATTGTGCCATTTGTTTTTAAAGTTCTCAATTCTACAAAATCTAAATGTTCAATTTAATTGAATCTAACTTTTATGAAGATGTAAACGCAAATGCTACACGCTGAAAACTGACCATAGAAAGTTGTTGGAGCACGTGGTAAGAACACATTCATATGAACTAGTCACTGTCCCACTGAATAAACTAAAATAAATATTTAAAAAAATAATTAAATAATCAAAATGATTTCCAGCATTTCTCTAATTAAGAATGGATTAATTAATGAAATTTTAATTTAATTTGTATCTGGATAACAACAGTAAATAACTAAATATCGATTAAGGAAAATTAACATTATCACCAAATGACATTTCGGGAAGCGATACTTTATATTGTAAGTATGTACATATAATAATTTTATTAAAATTGGGTAGATGACATTAAAAAGGTTTTTCTATATAAATAAAACACCACAACATATTATTTTGAATTGTCTAAATAGGAAATTTTCTTAATTTTATTTCTAAATTATAAGCATCTGCTTGTTACGACGTAATTTTTTGTAGTTAATAATTATAATGATTATCACAGATATTTCGGTAATTTACAGAATAATTGAAATTATACAAAATTAATGATATTTAAATTATAATTATAGTAAATAGTTAGTTAATTGTTAAGTACTTATTTTAAGTTATTTCTTCTTTTTTTTTAAATATTTATTTAAATTAGATTTGCGCTTGACTTGAATGAACAAAATTAAAATGCGCGAATATATTATAGCAGTTAATAAACTAAAGACTTAATTATTTTTATTTTAAATTAGAAACCCATCAATACTTTTTATTCGTTGTTGTTGTTGTTGTTGTTGTTGGGGATGCTGCTGCTGCTCCTGCTGAGACTGTAAATTATTTATGTTTAACAAGTCTCTTGTTTTTGGCATCATAATAGTTGGACGATGAACGCTCACTATTGATTCTTCATTTGTAGCACTACCATAATCAGAATCAATTCCAATATAAACATGATCATTGTTAATTTGTTTATCATGTTGCCTTGAAAATGTCGACGAATTTCGTGATAAAATTGATGTTGCCGTAGCACTAGAATAATATGAATCATTTGTATCATTTGATTGTTGAATCGATTGATCTGGACGATGTAAATTATATGGAATCAGCATTTGCTTTGATGTCGTTGATTTCCATATTGTTGGATTTGCATCATTATTATCGTTATTATTTTGATGTTGAGCATAATGAGTTGGATGTGTTTCAACAGCATATGCGAATTTAAATGAAAAATCTATTTCCCATGTACGTAATAGAACAACACCACTTCCAGCATTATTCAATAATTCTCGATCATTATTTGTCTGTAAATTTAAATTTGGCGTTTGTATTATTATTACTTTGCCGGGCATCCATGAATTTGCAACGGTACTACGTATTTCGGGACGTATCCATTCGTTTTGTAAAAAGCTATTGGTTAAATAAATTATTAATTTTCTGGATGTATATGCAACATTTAACAATTTAACCGTTGACACATTTTTATGTTGTAAGCCAACTCGTATTTGTGGTTTATTTTGTTTTAATTCACCAACAATAGTCTGTAGAACATAATCACAATCTTCTTGTGATGTTAATATCAATGCATCGTATAGCATTTTTGTCGACATTGTACCCGTTCCACCTGTTTTATCAATTGTGGATACAACTCCTGAATACATACAACACATTTGTTCTTTAATTGTAAACACAGCAACTAAGACCGCTAAAATAAATATAATGATAAAGGCAAATGCCATTAATGGTATATAACCGTGCGGTATTCCTTCAGGTGGCAGAACAACAATATTATTAGCACCAGCATAATACAATTTACAATTATTTGTTAGATTTCTATCGATAAGTCTTCTACGATTGGTTGTCATTTGATCATCACCACTAACGCCATTATTAATTCCATCAATTGGTGCACCTTCTTCAATACAATAAAGTGAATCAGAATCGGTAACAATAACATTACTATCATAGATAAATGCTGTGAATTCTTGAACATATGGACAATTACAAGTCCATAGATTTCGTGATAACGTTAATGTTTTTAAATTTCTTAAATGTGACGATTGCATTTGCCATGTTGATAATGTTGACAAACGATTTCCATCTAATCGTAACACTTGTAAATATTTTATTGAGTGGAACGTTGCATTTTCAATATATGTCAACAAGTTATTTTGCAAATAAAGCTCTTTTAAATGATACAATTGATTGAATTCGTTACCATACAAAGCTGTTAATTTGTTATCTTCTAAATGTAAACGTTGAAGATTTCCACCGAGTCCATTGAATGCATGTGGTTGTATTGCAATGACATTACTATTATTCAAATAAAGTGCTCGTAAATGTCGTATTGTATTAAATGCATTCGATTGTAGTTCAAAAAAATTATTTCCATCTAAATATAAATCGGTTGCATCGATTGGCACTTTTTCTGGTATTAAAAGTGCATTTTGTTTGCCACAATTAATTTTATTGATTGCACCACTTTGATCATGAAAACAAAAACAATTTGCTGGACATTTTATATTACAGTGGCATTGCTGTGATTCACAGCAATGACAAGTTGCTGGACACTGTGATTCATAACGACAAAGAAATTCATGCGCTCCTAAAGATGATAATAATCGTACGGGTGCATTACGTTTATGCGTTACCAAACATTCAATACTGCCATAATCCATAATTTGTGGATGTTGTTGTTGTCGATGCATTGCGATGTCGTTTATGTTTCGTAGCCAACCCATCGAACAATCACATTCAAATGGATTTCCGCCCAAATAAAATTCTGGACGTTTTCTTGCTAACGTAATGGCCGTTATTCGTAATGCATGCATATGCAATTTACTTATTGCATTTGAATATAAATCAACTCGTGTTAAATTTTGTTTATCTATAAATGTATTTGGATAAACATTTCGAATAATATTGTTATTAACAAAAAACAATTCAATACTATTTGGAACGGATTGTGCACCAATTTCGGTTATACGATTATGGCTGGCATCCAATGTTGTTACAGTTATTTCATTTTGCAAACGATAATAATTACCTAGTGCTTCAATGTAATTACTATGAATATCTAACCATTTTAGATTCATAGGTATAAAGGCATAATCAAACCAAACCAATTGATTTTCGGATAAATTTAGCCACAATAATGTACTTAACGTTGCAAAGATGCCATTAATATCAGTTAATAGGTTTTTATCTAATCGTATTGCCTCAATTTCAACATTTTTATCGAATGAACCACGTTCAATTGTTTGAATTTTATTTCTAGCCAAATTCAATACATTTAATCGTTGTAATGAATAAAAAACACCATTCGTCACATTCGTTATTAAATTATCCATTAAACGTAAGCCAGTCAATTGTGACATATTTAAAAATGATTCATTTCTCAATGCACTTATACGATTTTCACCCAAATCCAAACTTTTTAACATTGTCAAATCACGAACAGATGACGGTACTTCACTTAATTGATTTGAACTCAAATCCAATTCCTTTAAACTAGAGCAATTTCGAAATGCTCGTTCATCGATCAATGTTATTAAATTATTGCTGATCACTAGTCGTGTTAAAACAAACATTCCATTGAATAAATCTTTATTAATAATATGCAGACGATTACCAGATAAATTTAATGTATGCAAATTGTTTAATGGTAAAAATGCATTTTCCTCAACAAAGCCAATTGAATTATTGCGCATGTCTAATATTTGTAGAAAATTTAATGTATTAAATGTATGCGAATCGATGCGAGTTAATGCATTATTTGCTAAATTTAATATAACCAGTCTTTTAAGTCCAACACCGGCACCATTACCACCACTAAATATTGAACTGTCAATATAATGACTTGATAACTGATTTCCACTCAAATCAAGTACAACCAGTTCGGGTAAATCTTTAAATATTTCTGCCGGCAACTGATACAATTTATTATTTTGTAAATAAAGCTCTTGCAAATGTTTTGTATTGTTTAGCATATCAGTTGGTAACGTTTCCAAATGATTATAACTTAAATTCAGATGCGTTAATGCATGTAATCCATGAAATGCGCCCAATGATATTTTTGTTAAATTATTATGTTGAAGCATAAACTTTTCAAGTTGATGAAGATTTGATTTTGTCCAATTTGATTCAATCGAAAATAATTGATTGGAACTAATGTCGAATATTTTCAATTCATTAAAATTATTATTATTTGAACAGGAATGCAATCCTAAATCTCCCGTTGAACTAATTCGATTTTGTGAAACATTTAAATAATTTAAATTCTTCAATGGACACAAAATATTTTCGGGCAGTGCTCGTAAATTATTATCGGCTAATATAATTTCTTCAATATTTGAATGTTTATCGAATATGCCTTGATCAAATTCAAGTATATTTCCTGGTCCCCATTCTGGATTTCGTGTTTCAATACTGATACGTTGTAAATTTCTCAATCCATCAAATGTTTGATTTTGTAAATGTAATAATTTGCATGCTTGAATTGTAATATCTTCTAAATTTTCAAATTTTTCAAAAAAATTTACCGCAATAACACTTTCATAGAGTAATGTATTATCACAATGAATTATTATTTTTGTGCTGTCTGCAATTGTATACTGTTTACCACCATCAGTATCGCCACCACCATTATCAGCAATATCAAGAAAATCAATACCACTTGAATTATCAATTGTTCGCATAAAACACATAATTGCTGAGTGATCTATCTTCCACGCACATTCACTATTTACTATCTGCATTGGTAAAATTGTCATTAACAATAAAATTATTATTGTGATTGCCATCGATGAACCACCAATAAAATTATTATTATTATTAATCATCATCAATAACATATCGTCCCGTATTAATTATTAAATATTATTCTTACATAAATTGTATTGTCAGTGCTGCTCTTCTGCACACACAAAACAATACACACGCAAACTTAAAAACTTGTTTATTATTAATAAAATACACGAAGAAAACCAAAACATAAACGAGTTAAGCAAAATAACAACTCAACCAAAATAAAAAAAAAAAAAATAATAATAATAATAATATAAAATTTAAAACTTAAAACAGAGTTTATTCTTTCTTTTTTTTTTTAATTCTTCAGTTTGTTTATTAAACGTCTTGTGGCTTTTAAGAGTTTATCAATGACACATCTTTTAGGTTGTTGTTTTTTTTTTCTATCTTGTCTTATGTTCTAAAATAAAAAAATTTCGAGTCGATTATTCGATTTTTTTTTCCACGTCCACTTTACTCGGCGGATAGACACAAACTAACCCAACTGACTAACTGGAAGAACAGGGAAAAGTAGAAGAACACAAAATAAGTATAACAAATAAATGTATAACCAACACTTTGAAATCATCTAAAATGGTATACAAAACTAAACACAGCAGCAACTAACAAAAAAAAAAAAATTACATGTATATAAGTATGTAAAATATAATAAGAAAAGAACAGAGCAAGAACACAACATAAATATCTACAAGCAACCAGCAACAACAGCAACAGCATAACAACGAACGCGAGAACATGCTTTAATGCATTTTTATGATTCTTTATTTTCTTTTGTAGATATTTTAAAATGCAACCAGAAGGCCCGATCTTCGATCATATATTATACATAGAATATGTATAATACCTTACATACATATATGAATTCAGTCCATTCTGAAAAAAAGAATAAAAAAATGTAAGTATATTCGGTGTTTATGAGTTTTGAGAATGCTTTTGAATATTTTGTATTTTTGGTATGTAAGTACTTACACGAACGTTTTATATATATGATGATGAGGAATTATGAACCCCGTACATTTACCATATATCGAACACATTACTATTGTTACCGGCGTATATGTAGTTTATTTTAGGTGTTAGTGATGTTACATCATATATAATTTTTTGTTACTTGACAAAAGTCCACAATATCAATGATATTTATTCTATACGAAAACATTTATTATATAACAATAGTCTATGATCTACACCAATACTTACATTTTCGTTTTAACATTAGTTTTACAATAAAAAAAAAAATGAGAAAAGAATTTTTAACATGTGGAGGAAATATACTTATTTAATAATATTTTGGAAAATACTAAATTTAAGTAAATAATTTAATGATTTTTTGTCGTTAAGTTTTTTTTTTTTTTTTGATTAAACTTACTTTTGATTATTTATAATTTACTTAATTAATGGATGGCTAAGCATAAAAAATAGTCTTAATTGAACAGTTTTGTCACATTTGAATTTGTTTGGTTGTCTGAATAGCCCCAAAGTACTGGATATTAATCACATTTACGTTTGTTTACAGTAAAATATGTTTAGATGCAGATTTTAGGATATACAACAAGAAAACAACTTAAACAAATCTTAATCTACTAACTTTAAGTTATTTAGACAAAATTCACCGAATAAAATGACATAAATTTCGATTATTTTGAGGTTTAGTGGGTTTAGATTTTCAATAAAATATAACAGAAACAAAGCTTTACATACTTATTAAAACTTTCTTGAAAACATTATGAAAGAATATTTAAAAAAAAATAATTTATGAAATTGCTTAAGAAGACATTTCGCATTACTTCAGGTTTTTCGATAACACCTCTGTTAAAAATGTTTTATATTTAACAATTTGCAGTACCATTGATTGAAATATCGTAAAAACCTTAACTGAAAAAAAAAACCGCCAAATTAACATTTAACAAAGTGTTTATTATAATCTTTAAAATACTAATTTAATATTTGCGATGCGGAAGAAAAAAACAATACATACAAATTCCAAAAATTAATAATTCTTTTTTTTTTTTTTTTTAAATATATTTGTCTTCTGGCCTTTTCGTATATTTGGAATTATCCATTTGACTAATAATTGAGAACATATGCCTTGCGGACAATTTTTTTTTCATAATTTGTTTCATTTTTATACTGATGTGCGTTTTCATTTAATAAATAAAATTAAAAAAAGGAACAAAAACTAAAGAATAAAAATGAAATAATCATACAATTATTTAAGAAATATCAAATTGGTTTGCGTGATACATTTGAGTAGCGCATGTTCTTGAAATACTATATAATTAGATATTTAAGACGAATGGAATCTTTCTTAACAAAATTATAAAGCTTAATAATAACATAAAACTCTCTGTGGCTCATCTGGTATTTGACATTTATACGCAAATTATAAATTTATTGAAGTGTTAAAAGAATTTCTGCGTGCCGTTGTCAATAAAAAGTATGTCTGACCATTCGACCGACGTATGCATACGTGAAAATTAATTTTATTCTTTTACTCTTGTCTCTCAGTTAATAAATAAAAGAATAAACAAAAATTTTGCTTAAATTAATCATTTAATCAGCTAAATGCACAAAAGACATTTTTTTACCTATGATTTTTTTTTTACCTGTGTCACCACATTATACATATTCGGTTTATATCGAAAAATAACAAAGATTAAATTTCTATTTTAACAATTTTTACCTGGCAAATTTTTTAAAACTAAATGCTCAGGAAAAAAAAATATTTCAAAAAAATGCGAAAAAGTAATAAAACTATTCTCAGCCTCTTCTAACCAATTCTACGTTTATATTATTCCCTTTTTAAATAGCTTAGCATTAAATTCTGCTTAATGTTGAATATTGATAACGAAATAGTTTCTTTGCATTTTTTGTTTTTGCTTTGGTTCTGCTGTAAAACATTTACTTCATCGTTTTTGTGTCTACTAAGTATTTCCATGACAATAATTTCACTTAGAAAATTTCTAAATGATTTTTTTTGTTGTTTTCTTTGATGTTTAAAATATACCTCACCGAACATAAGAACATAAAAGAGAATTGTGTTTTCTGTGTTACAAATAAATTAAAAACAATTTAGAAACAATCTTCCTTATATTATAATTGAAAAGTCCTTATAATTAAATTTATTCATGCACAGCTAACTTCTACTATGCAACTTATTATGCGCACCATTCAAAAGTAATATAATGATAAAAATGTTGCTAGTTGCTGCTACTCACTGCTATTAAATCACATTCCCACGAATCGTAATAACATTCAAAGGAATAAATTCTTGTTCGTATATACACACATACTTTGAAATAGTTTCTTTGAAATTGTGCTTTCAGCCGAATTTTATCACCACTTTTGATGCACTTGACAACAGTAATTTCTTTCCTAATTGTTTTTTTTTTCACATTTTTCATAATAAATTTTCTCTCCTGATTTGAAATGAGAATTTGTCAATTTCTATGATCACAGCAGATTTCTTTACTTTTTAAATGACACCGTTTTTGAGTTGAGATATAATAATAAATGTTTATTAGTTTCCAGTAGAAAATTTATTTTTGAATATATTGTTTTTGGTGATTATGAGAAAGTAAGGCACATATATAATTAATGAAAATGCTATTAATTGTGTATATATATTATATAAAAATTTAATTATCATTTAAATGGTTGAGTCTGTGCCTTCAAATGACTAGCAAATCATTGAAATATGAATTTAAATTGAAATCTTTTGCAGCTTGTATACCACGGACCACGGTCTATATTGATAAAATGTTTGTATTTAAAATGGTATCAAGAAACATTTGAAATTTAATAATTTAAAGGTTTATTTTAGATAAAAAAAACATTTCTAAATATTCTCGAATGACATTAATATTATTTTAAAACATGATGAATCAAAGAAATGTTATGGCATCCATTATAACTGCATTAAATTTTAATATAAAATTATTATGAAAAATATCTTAAAAAATTATATAATAATTCTCACAAAATTAGCGAAACTTTTAAAAATCCATCAAAGGTTTTTCATAATTTTCATAAAAATTTAAAGTAATCTTTTTCATAAATAATAAAATAATAATTATGAAATTTTAGTTTCCATCAAATTAAATAGACGCGTGTACTTTGTATGTGTGCATTTGTATTATGTATTTCAAATATTATTAATTTCATGAACAATAAAAACAAAAGGAATAGCTAAGAAACGAAACCAATAAAAATGCAAAATATTAAAAAGAGAAGAGCTAAGAATTAAATTGACCCAGTTAATAAATGCAGGAAATATATTAAAAATATTATTAAAATCATGTTTAAATTAAAAACAAATTTAAACTTTGATCTCATATCTCTGCTTAGTACATTTCATTTATTTATTTAACACGAATAACACTGGCCTCTATTCATTTAAAAGAAAAAAAAACACTCTACAACATAATAAATAATGATCATAATTGTGCGCGGAGCCTAATGATAAACTAATGGTAAACCGAAAAATGAAAATTATTTTTCTGTTATTTCGTTCATAGTTGCAACTTGCATAACCGTCAGTCGGTTTTATATCTATTTTTAATATGAATGAACTATATTATAGCAAATTATCTTTTTTTGGGTGAGATAAAAATTAATTTCGTTGAAACAAAATAATATGGTATGGTTTTGTGGTCCGATCTTGATCTCGATCTATGAACAATATCTATCCGATATTATAGGCCTAATGTCATAATAATTATGATAATCATAAACATACAATTATAATATTAGGTACCTGTGCCGCACTATACAACCAAAGAAATTGTTGGCTATTGGTAAATCTATAAGCCTACAAATTTATGGAACATGAAACCATAATAATAATACCTAAACAAAAAGCAAAAAATATAAATAAAAACAAAAAATAGTAACAAAAAAATAACTACGAATACGAAAAAACGAACAGAAAGAAACGTTAAAATTAAAAGACGCAATCGGTTTGTACAACAACATGTAATTTTATAGGCGGTATTATGGGGAATTTCGATTCTTGGAACTAAATACCTTACTTTGCAGCTTACATGAGCTACTTACATTTTTAGAACTTATTTTTGATTGTGAAAATAGGCAATACGCTATAGAAAAGCCTTGTCGGCTAGGATTGTACTTAGATAAGACATATGGTTTTTCATACTATCTACGACCCAAGGAGCACAGTGGTGCCACATATGACCAATTCGTGACTAATTCATGACCAAATGGTCATATGTGGCGCCACAATGACGACAGAAAGATCAATTCGTGACCCCGTGACGTCATCTTGACCTTTCGTCATTTTGTGTTCCTTGGGGATTGAAATATTAAATGAATCAATCGATAATATTTAATATTTATTAGTGAGATTTATTGAATTTCATCGGTTATGCAAGCAAAATATAATTTGAAAAAGTTATTCCAGTAGCTCATCACTGGTTTTTTTTTTAATTTTTTAATGTGAACAATATGACATTTTTATTCATCGTAAAATTTTGGATTTGATGAGGTATACACTTCTTCATATCAAGCAATAAACGTTATTTTGTACAGTAGCATTATAAATTAAAAATAATATACGACAGTTTCTCAGTTTTCCTACTCACTTTTGCCTACTTTTTATTTATGTTTTATATATATTTTTTTTTTAACATTAAAAAAATATTTTTGAATCATAAATTATTTTAAGCACCATGGCTTTTAATAATGTAAATATTTTATGTTGGCTATGACTAGAATAATACAATACCAAAATAATGATTATCTTTTTTGGACATCTCACCCAAAAATTATATATACTTTTATACATATATATAATTTTTCAGTTTACTTACTTACTATAGATAGAATATAAAATATCTACAAAACAAAAAGAAAAAACAAAAATACCATACCTACAATATATATACTTACTTACATACATGGAAAAAAAGGTCATTTAATTTTATAGAAATTAATAGAGGTAATTGGACCTGGTGCGGTGCGTTCATAGTTTTGACAGTTTAAATAATGTTTTCAACTGAATATGAATATTGTGTGGTTGGGATATATTACAAATGTATCTGCCTAACTTAATTTGTATTCGGTTTAGATTTTTGAGGTATATTTTATTGTTATATTAATAGCGCCAGAAATCCAGCAAAGGAAACAGTAAACATTTTTTTTTTTTTTTTTTTTTAAATATTTTTATAATTATAGGAGAAGATGAAGAAAACCATTGATACATTTTAGATGAGGATTTGGACATTTATTAGACTTGAACATATAGACATTCTCTATATACGATATACTTACCTATAAATATTTTTTATTCATTTTTTTTTCTTTTCATTTTTTTTATGACTTTTTCAATCCATTCGTAATGTTGATTTAAAGATAGATTCCAATAAAAATGAATAGAGAAAAAAAAAACACATTTTGAATGACTAGAAGGTATGCAAAATTCAACTTTATTAAGAAACCAAAATTGTATTTAACGTAGATCATAAAAAATAAAATATACTATACTTAAATGATAATGAATTATGTTAAAGACATAGTTGAAGCCACAAAATATCAAAAGTCGGATTTAACTTGTTTTTGAAAAAAACAAAACTCTTTTCATAAATTTTATATATTATATACTTATATAATATATTTTTTTTTTTTTGGAATTCAAAATTCCTCTAAAAAAATGTAAGTAATATAAATCCCAAATGAGAAAACAAAACAAAAGCCATAAAACAACCAAAATTATTAGATTCTTAAAGTCTCACACCAATCATTTTCTTTGTTTGCTTCAGATAATCTTTTACTTTATTAAAATCAAGCAAAAGTTCTGTAGAAAAGAAGAAAAAAAAATAACAAAACCAAACAGAATACAAACTAAAAACTAAAAGAGAATATCTTTTAACTAAGTGAGTATTATTATATATTCATTATTAATTAGGTACGGTTGTCGCAGCAGCACCAGCTCAGTTCGCTCTTCTTTCTTTTTTGTTTTTTATTTCTTTTTCGTATATAAAATGTCTTAATTGTCATTAAAAATGTTATGCTTAAATTGGGTACAAAATGGTCTGGTTGATTATTTTGATTGATTTGCGCGCGGTGCGTCATTCTGTATGTAGTTTAAGTCCTGACTTAGCTAAAGGTAACAACGAGTGCTTTACCAAATTATTATAATGTATTTTTCGATGATGTATATACCCGGGAACATTATTTTATTTAGATAATAGTGGCTTTTGTATAGTGCATGAAAATACAATCAAGTTGTTAAATAATAACAGCTCAATAGTTATTTATATAAAGAAAAATATGTGTATAATAACTATTTTTTATTTTCCGTTTTTTTTTTTTTTTTTTTTTGTTCTATGCATGATCTGTGACTGAATAGTAAAATGAGTCGATAATACATAAAATTGTGCGGCACTTTTTTTGTTGTTGTTGTTCAATAAAAGTTACGTAGGTCTTATTTAAAATTTAGTGAGGTTTTTATTATTATTATTATCATTATAAATTTTTTTATTTTTTGACAAGATAACTTTTACGTCCAAATTTTTACCTTACTCGTGTGCAACACATAATAGAAGGAAGATAGAGGAACGGTTCTTGAATTTTGTTTGCTGCTTTTAACTTTTATCTTTTTTCTTCTTTTTTTTTTTCTGTTTTTCAAATTTTTCTATTCTTTTCATGTAATGTTCTAAAAATTAAATTTAATGTAGACACGCATTCATTAGAGACGATACGACAAAGCACCAAAAGTATTCTTTGTGTTTTATTGTAACAACTTATTAATAATTGACATGGCTTATTATTATTGTTATAACATTTTTTTTTTTTTCTTATTTCTGATATTATTTGGTCTTAAGGTGTAGAGATAGATTGAGAATTTTGAGATTTTTTTTTTTTTTAATATACATTTTTCTTTAAATTATATTGTTCTAATTTATTTGGGTGCGTGTGAGAGCGGTCACTAGAGGTTATATATATTTTTTAAATTTAACAAGAATGAAGAATAATATTGATATTGTGTCTTTTTTTTCTTTTTTCTTCTTCATATTGACTTTAATCCTATGACTGTTTTCTTGTATTATTATAACTTTTTCACAAATACATTTGTTCTTCTAAAAGATTAAACACAATAAAGTTTATTTCAGAATACAATTTCTGTTATTTATAGTTTTTCTATGCCATAGTCATTAGATATATATATATATATATATATATTTATTCCTTTATCATTGCGAATCTGAACTAGGTTTCCTTTTTTTTATTTTACGTTTCCTTTTACTTTGTATGGTTGTGTGGGCTATAAAGACTAACATTTGTAATACTCAAGGAAAGGGATAAGCTTAGGTTAAGATATCTTTTCTTGACCGTTCTTAAACGTATTTATAGAACACATACGCTGAGTTTCTCTGTCGCAAGTACGTATGCTCGCATAATCTCCAACGAAATAGAATGAAAAGAAGAAAAAAAATATATTAAATAGTTTCTTTTTATCAGAAGTATAAATTTAAACAACACATTTTTATTAATACGTTTATTGGTGTTGCTGGCTTTTCTGTATAATGCTAAAATAAAACCAAAAAAATCGGTGATTATTCTAAGAACAGCGAACTTCTATTTCTATTCTCATTTCTCATATATTCTAATTTTATACTAAAACAAAAGAGCAAAACAGAAGATATGCTGTTACTGTTTTTCTTTCTTTTTTTTTTTTCATTTTATTTATGAGCATTAAATAACAAAAAAAAATATCATCTTTCTTCATACAGACACACCAAGTTAAAATGCATTTGGCAAATATTTATTTATGCTATAAACCAAACGTTAATTGTAAATCTCACTCATTTTTAATTGGTCAGGTCACTTGTGTAGTTTATAGTTAATATATTAGAGAGATTTTAAATTCAAACCTGTGAACTCGAATATGGAATAAGAATTAAATTGAAAAATTAAATATCTCTGGGCAAATATAAAATACGTTTAAAAGTTATTGTCTATGAAATTTGATATTTTTTAACTTCATCTTTTCAACTTATTTTGTATATTCGCTCATATAAACACAATGTCACACACCTTTTTCCATTGCATATATTGCCATGGTAATATCACCAGAGATGATCACTTTAAACAATTTATAATATCTTGAATCGATTGCAAACAACTCTATAAAGCAAACAACAAAATACCTTCGCCGGCCAAAAAATTATGAATATTTTCACCTCAGGGGGTACAAAGTGACATATTGCTAAATCAATTATTTTATAAAATTATAATGTTTAGATTGGTTTGGGTGTATAATCTGTTGTGTCCATTAAATCACGCGTTCATATCCTTTTGCATTTTGCTTGATATATTTTTGTTTTTTTTTGAACACATACCGAAGGAAATATGTGTGATAACTTACGGTTATATCTTGTTAAATGTGATATTGTCTTAACTTATTGTGTTACACGTCCTCTATGTTATTTTATTTGCAAAAATTAAAATATTAATTACATATCAATACGGAAAATTTGCAACTAAGTGGTGTTGTATACGTACATGTAAGCAAAAGATATCGAATATCATAAAATGTCCCCGAAATTATTTTATGTGATTAATTTACCATATATAGCTGTGCTTTAATGTTTATTTAAGCTTCATATAACTTTATGTGCTCGGTTGAATTAATAAAAGAAAAAAAAAAAAAAACAAGAAAAATACGCAAAAAAAATTGTGTTGGGTCATTTATCATTTCTTTTGAGATGATGACTGTAATCATAACGAACACTATACACAATGTGCAAGCCATTCTATTTCAAATTTTTTGACATCAATATATTTGTGGGTTTTTTGATGAATGTAAATTTAACACTTACAGATTATATAGCATTGCTCAGAGCAGAGAAAACGAGCATCCTGGGTCATGGTCATTTTCATTACATAATCTGACTAATATATATAAAAAATAAAAAGCCTCGAGGTTAATACCGAATTGTTAACAACATCCAGTAAGTTGATTGTTTCAAATTTTGGACAATTCTTTAATTAATTAATTAATAACAATAATTCTTGAGAAAATTTGTCGAATAAACAAAATTGACACAAAAATATAGAAACGTGGCTTTCACCTACCATTGGTTATGCTATAATTCTTTAATAGCTCAAATCTTTTTACGCGCTCCATGGAGCAACCGACACAGATTTCGGTATTATAGAATTATTTGCCCTGGCTTGCCATGACAACTTTACAAAAAAAAAAAAATCTCTTTTTACGAGTTGGCTGTTTTTTTCTATCTGGTCTATTTTATTTTTTTCACTCTGTTCTGAGCTATTACAGCATGACAATTAAATAAAATAATCTAGCTTGATATTAATATATATATAGAAAAAAATATTATCGCTGAAGCCTGAGTTAAGCTATGAATTATGTACATGAAGTGTCTATAGAAATACGGTGTAAATGACTGTACAATTTTTTCTATTTATTTTTATTTTTTTTAATTTTTAGTAAGTACACTGGAATAGATTAATCATCATCAAGCGTTCTAGTTGCACTGTTAAGATTTTTCTAATATTTTGGCGTTTTTATCACTGCTGATGTTGCGATTTTTGAAAAGTTAAATAACAATAACAATGAAGAACAAAAAAAATATGTAAATGTACAAAGCAAAAATTTAGGCGCCATAACTTTTATTGCATTTTGCTTTAAAGAGGCGTCATCACTCCTTGTCCTTACGATGAGAGGATAAAAATAAAAACACTTTAGAAAATATTTGCTTAGGATTGTTAATAAGAAAGTTCAGCAAAGGAAGTAATATAATATTACAAATATTGAAAGAACCAAAAAAAAAAAAAAATAAAAAAAAAACACTTTTCGTTTATAACAGTTATATAGTTTTCAAAACAGTATTTCGTTATTTGCTTTGATAATGATGTTTGAAAGTAAGTTTTAGAGACCAATATGTTTTTAATTTTAATGTAAAACCGGTAGTTTTGTACGTTTATTGGAAACATATACATTTTTTTTTTTTTTAAAATAATTTGTTGAAAACCAATAAATTTTAATTTATTCAATATCGGATTCATTTCAAATCATATTAAAATACGAAGCCGCACAGACGTTAAGAAAAAAATATTTTATTTATTTTTGAAACGGAAATAGATTTTTAAATTAGATCAAATGTTATAGTTGTGTAATGAAATTATATCATTCATCGATGTATCCTCTACCGCATTGCTCTTATAAATAAATATGAATCGAGTCATCCGACTACTAATTAAAGTTAAAATAGTATTTTTTTTTTGTGGTTATTATTTTTTTTCTTTGTTTTTTCAAAAACATTAATTTCATCAAAACACATTAGGACTCACCACCATAAATCAATTTATTAAATAATAAGTTTTTTCCTTCTTTTTGTGAAACTATATAATTTAAAACATACCATCTTTATATTCTTAACTGCTTTCGAATGTACTAAAACCATTCACGCAGGAAAAATGTTTTTCCTTTTCTTGTATTTTTTTTTTTTTTGCTGTATGAGGTTTATGCTACTTCTCTATCCAGATCCAGTAAATAATATTGTTTCAATTATTATAATTTTCTGTGTTCATTGATTGTTACCTTGGCGCCTTAAAATTGTAGGTTTTCAATTTTTTTTTTTCCTTAAATAAAAATGTTTTTAAGTTCCATAAAAATATAATTGGAGAGAGAGCATCATCCCCCTTGTTTCTTTTATTTTATGTTTTATATTATATGATATATCGGAGATGTGTTTTGTTTTTGATGCAGAAAAAAGGGATGACATAAATAATATTTAGGTTTGGACGCGTACATGGAAATATATAAACACAACAAAATTGTAACTTCAATACTAATGAATGAATGATGTGAATTTTGAAGGTATGATTTTGAATGAAACCTATTGTTAGCAGTAACAGCGGTGATAAATTTTTCAAAACGTATCCATTTGCTTGTTCGTTTATAGACTGATTTGATGATGAGAAAATATTGACCTATAATTATACAACATGGATTATGTTGAAAAAAAAAAAGAAGAAATAAAACAATAAAAATAAATATATTTGTGAATCTACCTGTCGTCATCGTGGTTGTTGCAATAAAGTTCCGAACGAAAAAATAAAAGAACAAAAATAAAAAAATAAATTAAAATAACAGAAAACACTTTTCAAAGACAGGTTGTAAAATCAGCAAAATTAAAAACAGGAAACATTTTTGTACCATATTTGTGAGTTTAAGTGCATATTTTATGATTTGAGGATGAAAATGGTAAAATATTTATTATTTAAACAGCCTCTGTCTATCAATATGTGTATAATGTCAACACTGTGTATATATAAAATAGCATATTTTTAGTCTCTGAGTAAATGTCAGCAGGTATAGGTACAATAACCGACAACAGAACACGATTGTTAAGCTAGTGATTGCAACATAAGCATTTATTATTTTATGCAGAACAATCACTTGAGAGTGTGTTGTGTTGTGTTGTGTTGTCTATATCTCAGATTTTCGAGAGTAACATTTAAATATTATATAACCAGCCGCCACTAATGCTAGTTTTATTAAAAAAAATCTATGTAAAACAAATATGATTGTAAAAAAGGGCTGTTCATTTTTTTCAACATCAGCACAAAAATAAAGTATGTAAGGATTGTATTGTAAAAGTATAATATTCAAAAAAAATATACATTTTTAATGCATTTGTAGTATTATTTGTTCTTGTTGTTATTTTACATGGCAATTAATGTTAAGTATGTTTAAAGTGTCCACTCTCTATAATTCGATACTATTCTCAATTTGAGATAGAACAACTTAAGTTTAGGACCGACGATTGGCCCATAGACTATAAACTATATACGAATTTGGTATTCACTGTCATTACCAAAAAGTAATAGAAAGAACAAATTTGTGATATTTTGATTTATTTGTATAAATTGTTTTTACAAATAAATAAATAATTTTAAATTTTGCATGTAATTTTTTAAGTGGTATTTGGTTGTTAGACCTTTTAAATAGAATATTATACACTTAGTATACACAATGTTATATCATGGACATCAACAACATCCCTCTTCTAAAAGATTAATGATGGTGTAGTTCATTCGGGTATTACTTTTTGTTGTTGTTGTATTTTTGACCTGATTTTTCTACATTTTTACAGATAAAACTTTGATTTATTACTTAGTAGTCGGTTGCGTTCCGTTCACTGATAAATAAAAAAAATAAAAATAAAAAACAACAACAACTAGATATAAATTATTTAAGGACTTGGGATTATATTCGTCCGTTCGTTAGGCTTAAAGCATTAAATGTCGCAAGAAATTGTTATCAAATTGAGAGCGAATAATAAATGGCACAGAGCTTCATCATCCTGCTTTTGTAATCGCATTTCTTGATGTATAAATTAAAATTATAGATAGACTTTTGAATAAATTCATCGATTAATCAATTTGTTATTATCTCATTCAAGAATTGATTTGCAAGCATGCACAATTATTTTTAAATGTTATTTTGTACTCTAATGCTAATTTTATCGATGAAACTATATTTCATTTACTTTCTCTTTTTTTGAAATTGATATCATGGACACCTTCTCTGTATAGTATTTCTGAAAATTTACTCATTATCGAAATTATGCAATTTTTCTTTTTGGAGTATACAATTAAGATTGCTTCTTTTCACGGGAAGGCAGCGACAGATGATTTTTTTTATAAGTAAAAAAAAGCTAGTATTTAGTAGCCATACTTATACAATAAATCGACTTTGTTGTCGGTAGCATAAAATTTAAAAAAAAAAAAGAAAAGAAAAATTGAAATATTATTGGGGGTGGACTGATAAAAGATTGTTCCATTTTACTTTTTTTTTGAAATGGTTTATGTGTATGGATGTTGTTAACATGAATATCTTAAGCTGCCATGAAAAATGAACGACATGTTACACAGTTCATTTGAATTAGCATAAACATATGTTATTTTAAAAATAATTATGTGTATACAATGAGCGAAACTGAAAGAATACATCTGTAAAAATTTATGATGTTAAAAGTATTCAGCTACTTATTTTTTTTAGTTCCTTCCACAAAACATATAACAAACTTTATAGCGGAAGCTCACTTTTAGATTTCGGTTGGCAAAATGTAAATCAATCATATTCGTTTAAACCTTTCTCAACAATGAAGAAGATTAATTAAATTTCTTTTCAATCCTTTTTTAAATACAATATTTGATTACCCTGCCTAAAGAAGAAAAAAAAAACAAAAACAAAAACAGAAGACAATCGATCCACTCTAATTAAAAAAAAAAAAAAAAAACAAAAAAATAATAAGTAAAAGTCAAAAACAATAAATAAGAGATTGAGATTGAGAATCTGAAAGTCTATCAAAATAATAATAAAAAAAAAAAAATGGATCATTAAAAATAGAAAAAAAACACAAGAAATATTGATTTATAAAATCAAGAAAAAAAAATATAAGAAAGATTTCTATATTCCCAAATAGACCTTCACCTGTCAATTAAGTTATCAGAAATTTCAATTAAGTGGTTTTGAGTTCACACAACACACCACACAACAAACAAGCCAAAATCAAAAAATATAACCTAATGTTTGTATAGTTACTGCATTAAGAAGTGATAATATTGTGAAAACAAAGAAAAAAAAAACAAATCACAAATTTTGCTTACTCATGGCTTTTTACATAAATTTAATTTTACATTACTCACAACCAAACATAAATCTTTAATGAACTTTTACTTTGGTCTTTATAGATTTTTTTCTTTTCAAATATTTTTTGCCCACCTGCAAAATAACAACACATAAATTTTTGATTGTAGATTTCAGTAATGACCTACAATATTCTTTTACTAATAATGGTCAAGTTCATAATATAATCTAAAACGTTATTTGCGTGTAATTAAAATGTTCTGTGTGTTTAAAATAATCGATCACAGATGAATATTTGCTTCACTGAAAAAAACAAGCTGCCAATGGATTGCCAGTATGTATATTTTCATAAAAAAAAGATCTGCGTCTTTTGGTACTCGTATATCGACCATCGAAATCCGTCCGCCCAATCCTGAGATTTAGGAAAAAATAGAAGAAAAAATTGCGAATCCAATAAGTAGTTGATTTAAAAAAAAAAAAAATGACTTACGTTACGGAGATAAATGGGTATTCACTTAAACGAGTAAAACTATGGCCTCGGAAATACATAAGTTTACGCTGAAACAGTCGCGCAAATAAGATTTGAAAACAAACAAAAAATTACAACTGTCGAATCAACCAATCTACGAATTTATGCTCTCACGAGACCGAAGCACGTAGCATTTTTCTTACATACTTTTACACAAGTCTCGTGAATAATTTGTCCATATAAAAACTTACGCACCCTCGTAAAGCTGCGTAAATATAAGCTAGTTACGCGACTTGGAACAATTTAAAGTGAATACCCTTAATATTTTTGGCTTGCGTAGATAATCAAAATATCCGCGTATATAATTATATATATCTGCCTTGGAATTTTTTTTTTTTTTAGTATTAATTTCCTTACAGATGATATGGTTTCATACATTTATCATTTTTTTTAAATTTAATTTTCGAAGTAAACCAAATAAATCTTAATTTATAAAATGATTCTCATATTCTGATGAATAATAGAACGCGTGCATCGTACCCGTACCCATTGAGTAAATAATGTTCGATGCAATAAAACAATTTTAAATGGACGCCAACGCTGTTATTTGAGCTATTGTAAATCCCGTTCCCGTATGTTGTACAATTTGTAAACAATCAAAATAATATTTAAATCAAAAAATAAAAATAAATAAATAAAATGAAAAAAAGAAAACGAAAATTGAATTGTATTGCTGCAGCAGCAAATAAACAACAATTTTTTTTTTATTTTTATAAATTTGACATGAGATTTTTTCTCTGTTTGTTTATTGTTGGACACAACATTTTTAGTTTGTGGAAATGAATTAAAATTAAGACAAAAACGCAAAAAATAAAATAAAAAAAAGAAAGTAAATAAATAAATAAAAATAATAACGAGAAACATAAAATGAACGAACGATGTCATAAAATATTTATATGATATTTTATTGTATGTGCGACAATAAGTTTGTAATTAAATTTTATGGTTACTTCCATAAAACTGACATAATAATTATTATATCTGTATTCGCAATTTTAGATTTTGTACATTTTTATGTTTGTCAATTTTAATTTATTACTCTGGTTTCCAATAAACTATTTTGAATATAATTTATAAGAATAATAAACTGACCCATTGAAATATTATACATTTATTAAATTCAATTCAATTGAAAGCGCCATTGCTGACTTGAAAACCAAACAACAAAATACTTTAAAATGATTCCGTATAAGTAATTTTATGAATAAGGAAATTTTATGAACGAATAAAATTCTGTAATAACCACAATGATTTTATTTGAGATGGATTTCATATCTATTGCAAGAATATATAGAACATTCCAATGATTAATTATTATTTTTTTTGTCGCCGATTCATTAAAATTATTTGTTGATTTGTGAATAAAGCGATAATTAAATTTTTTTAATTTTACGTCAGATTTAAAATGTTTTATTATGTAGTACTTATTAAAAATATTCTAAAACTCGAGATCAAACGGAGCCACTTGACCTCAAACGCTTAATGTATCACGAGTTAAAAATTTGATTGACTAACGAGCAAATAAGTTTAACAATAAACATTCATATTGCTTACTGATTGAAAATATAATAAATAACTAAATTATTTTCCATACAATAATGAAATCTATTCTAGGAATTTAATAGCATTAAAGGAGTTGTTAGAAAGAAAAAGAATATATATGGTAGTGCTTTATTTTCGTATTTCAGCATTATTAATCAATTTCACCTTCGAAAGATATTTTTTTCTGAAAATATATATAATATATGTTAGACAAAACGAATAATTTCGCATAATACTTATTTGTATTATTTTCCGTTCTGATTTAAATAACGTTTTTCTTATTGAAACCTAGAAATTTCGGAGAATCGACTATTGTTCTCTCAATTGTGAAAAATTGTATTTCTCACGAATTTTAATCGGAAACTGTTTCATTTCATTAAATTCATTGTCGAGGCGAAACGTTTAAGGGCATGTTTTAAATCTTTTTTATATTTTGTATTTTTCTTTCTTTTTTTTTTATAAAAAAAGAAGGTAAATAAGTTCTTTCATTTATTATTAATTGAATCAAAATTTCTTCATTTGTAAAATTTAAATGCAAATTACTTACTTGTCAATTATCAATTTCTAAATATAAAATTAACGTTCAAAGTAAACATTTTAGCTAATTATTTCGTAACATTAAACAAATATAAAAGCATTTAACTCCCTACCTACAGAAAAAAAAAAACAACAACATATAAACATAATCACAGTCACATATGTCTAATATAAAATTTAGACATTATTTTCGATATTATATTAACATAACGCAATCGGTTTCATCAACGGCTTTTGATGTGCTATTATTTAAAAGTCAATTAGGATGTAATAATTACAATCTTTTAGATAAACCAAAAAAAAAAAAAAAAATATAAACGAAACTTAAGTCATTTTATCCAGATGGATATTTTCAAAATTTCTTACAAATAAACCAAACAAACCTAATCATTTTCTACAAACACACAGAAAATAAAGAGCCAGCAACGAAAAATCAAGTAAAAAAAAAAAAAACTAATAATAGCATCGAACATTTCCTTTTTTTCTTTACGCTTCCTCCTCCGCACATATCATACCCATACACTTAGTTAATAATATTAATAATAATTATTATTATTTTAAGCTTTAAATATATGTATGCTGATTGTTGACTGTCTATATTATTAAACCTACTCATCGCACAATAATATTTATAACCCGTTCTCTGACTGTTTTCATTATAAAGCCACTTCACTAATTGCATTTTTTCTCTTCCGTTCTAAAAGAAATTATTATATTTTTTTCTTTCGTTTGTGTGATATTATTGTAATGGAAATGAAATAAAACCAGCTCACAGACACCGTACCGCTTCTGCTGTTCTGCTGTTCTGCTGTTATTGTTGGATGTTGGTGTGCGGCTGGCATATTAGTGATAAAAATTGTTAAATTAAATGTGATGCATTAAGTTAGGTGACCGTTTAACTGCATCAAAAAATTTTACGACTTTTTAATCATCTTTTTTATATATTAAATGCAATCGAGTATTCAGTATGGCTGTGGCATGCAATGAATTATTATTATTATTATTTTTTTTTATATTATTTTGTATACTTTTAATATTCTGTATCTACTTCTTGAATACAATTTTACCTTAAAACTCTAATACCAAATAAAACCAAACAGATATAATGTACAATGCTGTATATCTCTATGTCTATATACATGTAGATATATATATTTAAACGGAACGTAGCAAACGATTTGAGCTTCTTTAATTGAGTCATAAAATTTGACGTACTACGACCGATACCAAACCAACCAACCAACCGACATATATATATGGGATTATTATGATTATTTTATTTTATATTATTATTTGTATATTTATGGATGGATAATTCGTTAAATGGATAGTCGGTGGAGCACTCAATTTTGGGACCCTTTAACATATTACATAATTTTTATTTTTATTTTTATTTTTCATCCTATAAACGCATATATGCGCTCATTGGTACAGTAAGTCGTCAAAGAGATAGCGTACGTTTTATTATAAATACTTAACCATTTAAATTACCAAATTGACTGCACGAGTTGATGACAACAATAATAATAATAACAACAACAACCACCACAACAAATAAGAAATATACGAAAGGCAAACCAAATTGATTATTTTTTTTTTAAATGTACATTTTGGAATTTATAATGGATTTTAATTTATGGATAATTTATCATTGAATGTAACAGTGCATCAAAATGATAATAAACATGAATTTTTTTTAAATAAAGCTACTTATTGGAATGGTATTTTTATAGCTTTCTGGTTTATTTGTTGTTGGGTACAATCGTGGCTGCTGGCTGCTGCTTACTACCGAAAAACGACATAATTATATTTTCAAGCAGATTATTACTTAGAAGGCGATTAACAAATATTTTCATATCTTTTTCTTCTGTGTGCATTTTATTCAACATATAAATTTTAAAATAATTAATCACAATTTTTCAACAACTTTATTTCACATGCTTGCGCGTTGATTGTTTTATTGTTAATTGTGTGTAAAAGGTATGTGTTGGCGGTTTTTTCTTTTTTCCATTTTTTTATTTGATTTTTTTGATTTTTTTTCTATAATAAATTATTAAATTCTGAAAGGTTAAATAATTTATGGAGCTTGATTGTTACATATATAATAAATACAAAATTTTATTTTTAGAAAAATATTTTTTTTTCGATTTTTCTTAATTTTATGTAAAAATGATCCTAATTTAAATACATTAAACTGTAATTTCATTTCTTCTACCACCTAATTATGGAAATACTTTCTGAACATAATATTTATATAGTGACTCACTTTAATATTCGGACAAGAATGAAATTATTGGTAAATGTGGAAAATGACTGCTAATAAGTTTTTTTTT